>MDKI01219532.1:0-47210 GCA_005239505.1 Nicotiana paniculata
CGGAGACCCTGAAACCTCCATCACCCCTGCTTCTCATGGCTCTCTTATGCCGGTGTTGTCATCTCTAAGGCCCTCAAAGGGCGATAACCTGTCTACTTACACCCATGGTGTTCCTGTCTACTCCAAGACTCCAAATCTTGATTCTGAGTTAGATTTATGACCCTGAGGCTCGAGCCAGTACTGTTCGAGGTCTTTCTCATCTTCTCTGAGGTTTTCTGTAAAACCCTAATGTTTGAAACTTTTGATTCTTTTAGATCTACCCTAGATTTGTGCTTGTTACAAGTTATTATGAGGTTTTTCTTAAAGGTTTTCTATATTTTTTCTAAAAGGTTCTTCACTTCCAACTAAGGTTTTCTAAAACTGTTCTTCGAAAACGATTTCTTCAAATTTTAAGTATTGACCTGTGTTTTTCTCATATGCTTAAACAATTTTGCTAAGTATCACTTTTAATCACGATTTATTATGTTAAAACTTTAGTTTTAACACTGTATTGTAATTCTGTGTTGTTTCTATTTGAGTTGTTCTTTTGATTTGTATGTGTGTCTGTTTCTCATGGGTAGTTCTTGATTCTTTCTGTGTTGTTTTTATTGAGTTGTATTTAGATTTGTATGTGTGTCTATTTCCCATGAGCAGTCCTTGATTATTTCTGTGATTTTACTATACTATACTTATTAGAGTTTCTGACTATTAATCTTTTGCCTATATCATGACTACCCTTTGTGATTCTGATTTTGTCTATTACCTGTTGTCACGAGTATCTGAATCCAAATGGCCCAAATCTATACAATTCAATTACATATCATATAACATCTCATGCAACTGATTATACTGTTTAATTCAAGCTAAGGCGCGAAATTATGTAAAATGACCAAAATACCCCTCGGGCTCACGACTCGGAATCGGGTAAAAGTTATATTTTCCGGACACCCATTCACTCACGAACTCATTTAACCAGAAACAATCAAAATTCGATGCCAAAAACCCCCACAATTTTCCATAATTTCGAATTTGGGAAAATCCATCCCTTCGTATGGTTTTCCCCCATTTTTGATAATTAAACTAAAGAAAAAAACCGGAAATTAATGGTCTAACAAGGAATTAGGATTAGGAAATGTTACCTATAATCCTTCTCTTCAAAATCCACAAAAAATCTCCAATCTTTGAGCCCTCACACAATTTTTGCAATTATGAACCAAACTCTCGTATTTTTGGAATAAAATACCCAGGCAATCCTCACGTGCGGACTCGATCACCGCACCTGCGGAAAAAGCATCGCAGGTGCGGAAGTCACTTAAAATGCACTGGGGCCACACCTGAGGTCATTTGGTCGCGCCTGTGGTCCCGCACCTGCGGAACCCAGGTCGCACCTGCGACCACTGGCCAAAACTCCCCCTATCGCACCTGCGATCAAGGCCACCGCGCCTGTGAGTCCGCACCTGCGGAAAAACCTTCGCAGGTGCGAAGACACCAGAAGGGGCCTGGTTTAGCAGCAGCAAATTTACCATTCTTCACCCGTTGAGCATCCGAAACAACCTCGAGTCCCCCCTGGGACCTCGACCAAAACCACCAACCGACCCT
This sequence comes from Nicotiana paniculata, assembly GCA_005239505.1. Classification (NCBI taxonomy): domain Eukaryota; kingdom Viridiplantae; phylum Streptophyta; class Magnoliopsida; order Solanales; family Solanaceae; genus Nicotiana; species Nicotiana paniculata. The sequence continues at coordinate 1,579 of MDKI01219532.1, forward strand.
AACACCTTATTTGAACTAGGTCAAACCTTAAAAACACGTCTCGTAACATCAAAATCATCGATTATGCATAGATTCAAACCTATGAACTTAGGAAAATTCTAGAATTCACATCCGACGCCAAAAAATGTCTAAACTTATCCGACTGACCTCAAATTTTTCACACAGGTCATAAATGACATTACGGACCTACTGTCGCTTTCGGAATTCCATTCCGACTCCGATATCAAAATTTCACCTATCGGCCGAAAACTCCAAATATTCAAACTTCGGCATTTCGATCCTAAATGAGCTACGGACTTACAAAACACATTCCAAACACGCTCCCAACTCCGAAATCACCTATCGGAGCTAACAGAACCATCAGATTTCCATTACAAGGCCGTCTTCACACTGCTCCAACTACGGGAAACTTTCCAACACTTATGCTATCCTTTAGGGACTAAATATCCCAAAACTCTCCGAAACTTAAAACCAAACGTCCCGGCAATTCAATTAAGTAGAAATAGACTTGGGGAAAACAGTTATCAGGGAATCGGGGCATAAATTCTTAAGACGACCGACCGGGTCGTCACACCTGTTTACTGCATTCATGCTTATAATGTCATGTACTGGACTAAAGCCCTGATTCTATGTGATTCCTACTTTGTTGTGCTATCGAACCTTTGATTATATTGATTCTTGCCTAATTTGTGTTTATCCCTTTAAATCAACCTATTCTTTTTAACATGCTTGAATCCCTTAATGATTGTGAGTAGTACTACACTGATTTTCACACGATATTCTGATTATGAATAATTCCTTAAATACATGAGGCTTTCCTTTAATCAGCACTAATTTCGGATCCCTGATCCCCTGTGATTAATACCCTTTGCTGATTTCAGACCTTTGAATTATTTTCAAGCCCTATTTTGTGGTTAATTACACTATTTACTATCTCTTGACATTGTTTCCTTAATTGAAACTTTCTGAACCTTGACCTAATTACCTATTCTATACTTATTTACATATTTACATATTTCCTTACTTGTTACCTGTTAAACTGTTTGAAGTTAACTCCCTTAATTAAGGGAGTACTTGTATTGATTGATTGCACTGATTGATTCCGAGTCCCATGATTGCTGGACAATTGGACTCCTACCTTATTTTACCTAGACTTCAATTTGTTATATACATGCTCTCTTTAGGACAAACACACACACGAATTGATCTGTTCAAAATCTCTCTCTCACAATTAGAAAAATCTCTTCTCTCTCTTCTGTCCTAGCTACTACTATTCTAAGTTAGCCGGCTGCAAGCCAAGGCTAATTATTGTGTATCTCCTACTTCCTGTTTGTGTTATTGCTTTCTTCACTTCACTGGTATGTTCTAATTTAGATTTCAATCCTCAAACCAATGTGTTTCTATCACTGTTGTAATCCAGTGTGTTTCTAATTTGCTTTACTTATTATTCAACATGTATCTATGATCCTGAACTCCCTCTGCATGTTAAGTTAGGCTTTATTTGACTAGCATGTTTCTGTATTCTTAGCATCTGCTTCTTATGTGAATCCCCATGCCTATGATTGGTACATTAGTTTAATCATGGTCTTAGTTGCTTTTGTGTTAATCTAACCTTGTACTTTACTGTACCCCTAATCCTCTGAACCATTAGGAGTTTCTGATTGTATGCCTATATGTGTGTCTGCCTTTTATATGTTTGCCTCACATGCTTTGTATTTGTCCATCAAATCCCATTACCCCTGTTTGTGATTCTTGGACAATCCCTGGTCTTTTGTGTGATGTTGAACTTCTATTTCCCTCTTCAAAACTTTTTTCTTACTTACCCTTTCTCAAAACTGTTTTCTTGCTTAAACCCCTTTTAAATAAAAAGCACTCTCATATACTCTTAGAAGTCTAGGTTCTACCCCTTCTGTGTGAGCATTGCTTTGGGACCCTTGAGCTCCCTCTGAACTTTGACACACAGAGGCTGGCCATTCCACACTGCACTTACTCTATTTTGGCTATGAAATCTGGGTGTGAGCACTGCCCGGGAGCCCTTGAGGTCCCTCTGAATTCTGACCCACCCGGATTATGAGAAGGTTGTGAAATAATACCTGGCATTGAGGACTTGGAGACTTGAGCCTATTATGTAGGCTCCCTATAGTTAACTTCTTATTTTCCTTCTATTTCAGTTGTATAATTTGTATTCAATGGCCTGTAATAGTTACTTGTAAACAAATATTTTGGAATGGATAGTGAAAAGGGGAGGGTAGTTATATAGGTTATCCATGTTAAAGGGTAGATAACATGCTTCTAGGTTTACATTTCTTACGTGTGCACTAGAAATTCATGCTTAGGGTTGATTGTATGCAAGCATATAATGCATTAGATATCCTGTTCCTTAGGTCCATGTTTACTGTTTCAACATCCTATTATGGTATTATCGTTTATCGTATAGAAATCATGCTCTGGGATTAAACGTTAATATAAACCTGTTATTCATGTAAACCAGTTCTAATATCGCTGTAATGTTTTGGTACACCTAGGAATCATGCTCAGGATAATAATGCGCTAATAAACAAGTCATCATTATACTTGTTGCATAGCATGTTTAAATATTGTAACTTTATGCATTTAGAAATCCTGCCTAGGAATTCTGCATACCACCCATTCTGCATCCCTATGTGTATATATTAGATATCATGTCTTAGGACCTCATTCAACACCTAATTTAACTATTGATTGCATGAAAAAGGCCCTAAAAATAGTTTCACCATGTTTTCAAACAACTGGTAATAGTTTCGTATTTTTGCAACATCTAAGTACAGCATGTTTAGGCAAACTAACTTGTAACAGTTTCTTTAATAATCTGGGTATTTACTGAGTATTGTCATACGCTTAGGCAAGACTTAGGTGTTAAATCTATTAAAACTGAAAACATACTCCTTTATACCTGCTGCTTGACTATTAATGGTTATAATCGGTAAGAAACTGATAAAATTCATCCTCTGAAATCAGTAATAAAGTTGCCTCACTATTGCATTCTCACCTAGATATCATGCCTTAGGTTATGAAGTTAATAAGTCCTTACTTGTGTTTGAGTCGTGCTAATCATGTGGATAATCTGTGGAGGAATACTTGGGCCTTGTATCTGCTTTTATTTGTTTTCCCCTTATCTGAAGTCCTAATTGTCGTTGTTTGTCGCTTAGAATCTTGTCCTTTAAACCTAGGGTTCAACCTAGTACTTCCTTTTAGGATAGTAGTCCTAGCCTCCTCTAGGACTGATAGGATGGAACGGGTAATAGCATGCAATAGAGTCTGTGACCAACACACGTTTTAATTACCTTCACGGGGTAGGAGGGTAGAATATAGATATGATGAACGGTGCGCTAATACCACGAGTAGCCCCTCTTCGAGGAGTGATTATCGGGTATTGCATTGATGTGATCCATATTATTATAAACCTAGGACACCTTTTATATGCTAGCTCGTAATTCCTTTTCAAAAGCTAATCTTCTTTACTGTTTCTTTAAAACATCTGCATGCTTAAGACTTAAATCCCCTCTTATTTGAGCCTTTACTTGTTATTTGCTAGTTTTAAAAATTCACGAAACCATTTGGCCAAGAACCACACTTGTGGATCTTTAGGGGTTCCTAACACCTTCCCCTTAGGATAATTTCAAGCCCTTACCCAAATCTCTGATTAGCAACGTAGTTGTAATTGAAACCCTTAGGTGCCCTAACGCACTGTTAAAATCGTTAGGTGGAGACTCTTCAAAATATACAAACCCCTTTCCCAAAAGGAACGAGTTGTCCCAACCAATGTCATAAACCCGATATTCTGCGAGGAAAAAAAGGGGGCAAGACAATAGCACGCCACGTTCGCATAGGGTAAGTCAGTGGGCCGGCTAAGCTTTACTCTCTACGTTCGCACCCCTCCCCACCGCATTCGCGTAGGTCTAGCCCAGTTAGCCTCCGTGTTCGCATAGAAGGGACCTCAGAGGGGTCTGGGCCTTAGCCTTCGTGAACGCACTGTCCCAGCCACGTCCGCATAGAAGGGGACAGCTGGGCAGTGACATTAAAGTCGAGACTTAGTCACTTTTTAAGCCATTTTCTTCACTTTCGACGATTTTGAGAGCTTGCAAAGAAGATATTCGACCTAGCTACTGTAAGGTAAGTAATTCCTACCATAAAATAAGTTAAATAATTGAATCCATAGGTATATTAACACATTAAATTAGTAGAAATCATGGGATTAGAGTAAAACCTAGGGTTTTGATAAAAATTAGAATTTACCAAGAAATTGATTACGAAAATCATACAAAAACTATATAATATTGATCCTTAGGCTATGGGTAAGTATTTCCTCCGGAATCCGAGCATGTGGCCGGGGGGTGTATTTTAGGATTTTCCAATTTGGGTTGAAATGACCATTTAATTAGGAGAATTATGGACTTTTCAGCATAGATTGACTTGTTAATTTGATGTTTGTCTAGCTTCGAGTTCTTGGGCGATGAATTTGGAGTTTCGGGCCCGTTCTTGACTCGGAAAGTAGGCTTGACATGAGGTAAGTATTCTTTCTAACCTTGTAAGAGGGAACTGTCCCCATAGGTGAATATAAATAATTTCATGTCTTTATTTGTGGGGGCTACGCACGCACGAAGTGACGAGAGTTTGTGCGTAGCTACTATTATGTTATGTCAGGGGTTTAGGATTTACAAGCATGATTTATGTGCCGTAACTATAATCTTAAATGTTAATTTTAGGTTTCCTAATATCCTTGAATTATTAGGTGAATATCTAGGAGGTTACATTCTGAAATTTATATTATTGAAACCTTCTTTGTAAGTATATTCTCTACTGAATTTTCTTGATTTCCTGTTAATTATGTGTATATATACGGGAACCCGTGTCACATGTATGATTCGCGAGCGGGGTAGCCCTACTATTATGTCAACCGCGTAGCATGTTCGATTTGTGAGAGGTGTAATAGATGCATCTATGGTTGGAGCTGTTCGACCCTTCGACAGTGCACATTTATTTTCGCGTTGTGTCAGCCGTACGTTCACGGCATGATATGTGTTTGTTAGATGTTGGGTTTTCTGTGATTATGTATCTGTTAAATACCATGAAAAATGAAAACTAGGTAATTTATATGCTAGAGAACTTGACACGTAAAGGTATTTGTAAAGGATATTTTATGTTCTTGTCTTCATTATTATTCATGATTGCCATCCCTGCTTAGCCTTACCTTTGAACCATATTATTTTGACCCTAGTAAGTTTCACGTCGACCTCTCGTCACTACTTCTTCGAGATTATACTGGATACTTACTGGGTACATATTGTTTATGTACTCATGCTACGCTCTGTACTTAATTGTATAGGTTCTGAGGCGAGTGTATCTGGGTATCTGTCCGGAGTTTGTCCCTGATATATACCTGGTCTAGACTCCACAGTGAGTTTCTCCTCTTGACGACCCTCAGCAGTACTATGGAGCCTTCTTTTGTTATTTCTATCTATTCCTTTTCAGACAGTAGGGCATTCTATTACTTCTTTTGTTTTTACTCTACTAGTATGCATGTAGACTTGTGACACTAGTTCCTGGCACACACATTAGTAGACATTATTTTTGGGATGTAAATATTAAATTATGTCTTTTACGACTATTTCTGCTTAAGATTGTCTAAGTTATTCTTTTTTGCCCAATGTCTAAAATCTAAACCAAGTAAGTGTTGGAAATGTTTTGTAAATTTAAAAGAAACTCACCAGTAGATTGATGTTGGCTTGCCTGACTACGGTGCTGGGAGCCATCGCGACCTGGGTTCGGATTCGGGTCGTGACAGAATAATCCCATAGTCATCCCAGGAGCCGGTGTCACAAGTGCATGAGCAGTTTCTAAGAATTTAAAATGCAATACAATAATTGTCCAGAAAACAAACTGGACAGAAGAGAAAATACAATACTCTGAAGGGACTCTACTGGCTGCGGATCGTCTCATAAGATGCACCTCTCCTAAGTCCTCGTACCAATTACGCCGTTGTGCCCACAAGGCTACTTTCCATATATGTACTTGCACATCAAAATGTACAGCAAGTATAGTGTGAGTACGAAGACAACACGTAACTAGTAAGTATCCCGCCTAACCTCGAAGAGGTAGTGATGAGGGGTCGACTTCGACACTTACTAAGGGCCAACAATATGGTAATATAAAATTCTAATTAAGCATGATATACAACAATAAGATTCAGAACAAGAAGTAATTGAACGAGTCTTCACCATATTTAAGAGCTTAAACCACTTCCTTAAAACACATAATCACACAATCAATGAATTTACACTAATTATAAAAGGGATTTCCAGTCCTATTATAGCACACAAATACCATCGAGGACGTTCGGCCCGATCCAACATAAATGTAAATTATGCACTACCGAGGGTCGAACAGTGCGGCCATCCCACTCGTGAATCATTCATGCGACGCTGTCAAATATAAATATAAGCATTACCCCACTCGTGAATCATACATGTGACGCAGAAAAATATAGTTTAAAAGAATTATCCCCGCTCACAAATCATATATGTGACACGGTAAAAATATAGTTTAAAAGAATTACCCCCGCTCGCAAATCATACATACGACGCGGTAAAATATAGTTTAAGGGAATTACCCCCGCTCGCGAATCATATATGCGACATGGTAAAAATATAGTTTAAAAGAATAACCCCCGCTCGCAAATCATACATGAAACATGGTAAAAAAATAATAGATTTCTCAAGTTGTTAAAGCATTCTTCCACTCTTTTCAGAATATGAAATTTCAATGAAAACTTTCAAGATCCCCATTTTTAAAGCAATTTCGACTCCTTTCAAAGTATTTAATAAGCATACTCTATCTCCCTCCTTCTCAAGGCAAACAAGGAATATAAATCAATAAAAATATCATCAAGTCATGATGTGGGCCTAAAACTACCCTAACATATGCTTAATTAGTAGCTACGTACAGACTCTCATCACCTCGTGCATACATATCCCCCACAAATAGAAGCACATAATAATTTAATTCACCTATGGGGATAATTCCCATTTACAAGGTTAGAAATGAGACTTACCTCACTCTGAAGTTCCATAACCGGCTCCTAAGCCCTTCAAACAACTCAAATCAATGCTCGACGCTCCAAAACTAGTCAAATATTGAGATATTCCATAAATATATACTCTGATGTTCATCATAATCCTATTTACAACAATTTTCAACTCCGTTCGAAAACTCGATAAAATCACCTACGGGCCCGCGTGCCTGGATTCTGAAATTTTTCGAACATATTCTTTACTCATAACTCCATGAACTCAAATATATAATTTATTTCCAATTTCGTGCCTAAATTCGTGGTCAAACTCCCAAAATATAATTTTTTTAGGTTTTCTTCAAAATCCCAAATTTTTTACAATTTTACATGTTTAAATCCATATATAATCCTTGCATTTAATCCATAACTTGAAAAAATCACTAACCTCTTGATGATGATGGAACCCCTTCTCAAATGCTCTCAAAAATCGCCTAAGACCAAGTGGAAAATGAGGGAAATGGGCTAAGTCTCAAAATAAAAAGCCCTTGGTTCCAGTCGCAGATATCGCATTTGCGACTGGGAGGTCGCAAATGCAAAGAATGCATCACAAATGCGACCCCTGACTGAACTGGCCCACTTCGCAAATACGATTGAGACTTCTCAAATGCGAACCCTTCAGGCCTCGCAAAAGTAACCCATTTGTCACCCGCCCAGGTTCACAAATGCGATGATCGCATTTGTGACCAAAACATCGCAACTGCGATCGCAGCAGCACCAACAATCCTACATCTCAACAAAACGCTCCGAAGCTATTCTGAAACTCACCCGAGACCCTGGGGCTCCAAACAAAACACCCGCACAAGTCTAAAAATATAACACGAACTTGCTCGAGGCCTCAAATCACATCAAAACAATGCTAAAATCACGAATCACACCTCAATTCAAACTTGATGAACTTTAGAAATTAAAACTTATTCATTCGATGCCGAAACCTTTCAAATCACTTCCAATTGACCTTAAATTTTGCACACATGTCACATTTGACATTATGGACCTACTCCAACTTTCGGAATCGGATTCCGACCCCGATATCAAAAAGTCCACTTCCCGTCTAACTTCTCAAAAACTTTCAAATTTCCAACTTTCGTCAAATGACTCCAAAATGACCTACGGACCTTCGATCCACCTCCGGACGCGCTCCCAATACCAGAAATCACCATACAAAGCTTTTCCCAGACTCGAAATCCCAAATAGACATCGATAACATTAAAATGCACTTCAACCAAATTTATGAATTTCTTCCAAAATTCCAACTTCCACAATAGATGCAGAAACGCTCACGAGTCATCCACAACCCGATCCGAACATACGGCCAAGTCTGAAATCATCATACGAACATGCTGAAACCTCCAAATCCCGATTCTGATGTTGTTTACTCAAAAATCCAACCTTAGTTAATGCTTCCAACTTAAAGCTTCAGAAATGAGAATTCTCTTTCCAATCAACTCCAAAACTCCCGAAATTCAATTTTGACCATGTGTACAAGTCATAACACCTGAAGTGAAGCTGCTCATGGCCTCAAACCGCCGAAGAACATGCTAGAGCTCAAAACGACCGGTCGGATCGTTACAAAAGATGCTTTAGAAAAGCAAACACACATATACAATATAATATATAAGAAGTAAAACTTCTCTGGATCTCGGATAAGTATTTGTCAAATGGCTAAATTGATGCTTGTAAATTCTTACTTGGATATCTTGTATTTGGCCTATGGTTATTTCTCTTGTGATTTATATGGAAGTTGGCACTTTTTGATAAGGAATCATATTGAGATAACATACTCAAAATAAAAGAATGTTAGGCCAATTCAATAAATGGATATCACAATTGTGTTTGGTTTGACAAATTAATTTTTGGTTCACTCTTAAGATCCTAAATAATATCGTATATATGTGTGTCACGACCCAAATTCCCCTCTGTTGGGTATCGTGATGGCACCTAGTCTTAGGGACTAGGTGAGCCAAACAGTTAATGAATAACAACAATAATAAAAGAAGGCTAGCAGTCTCGATATAAAATCTCAACATAATATACAAACTTTCCTAAGACCGGTGGTACAAGTCATAAGATCTATGAATCTTCTACAACTTCTAAGTACAATTGTTTGGAAGTAGATACAATAGTGTCTGAATAACAAATACAAAGAAGGTGACTCTAACGCCTGCGAACGCAGCAACAGGTTACCTTGAGTCTCCTCGGCAATCATCCACACAACTACTACAATATATACCTAGATCTGCACACAAAAATGTGCAGAAGTGTAGTATGAGCACACCACAGCGGTGCACAGTAAGTATCAAGACTAACCTCGGTGGAGTAGTGACGAGGACTAGTCAAGAAACCACTGGTCTACAAAATAGATAACATGAATATAGAAATGACCGAACGTTACATCTATCTAAGACTTCTCAGGATAATCCACCGCAATGACAATATAAAGCGGAAGAAAATTACAGAACTCAATCACGAAACAACACAAAAATACAAAGAAAGATGGACAACAAAACAAGCCGAATCGAAAGGAAACACAATACAATAGAGAACACCGATAACTCAACTCCTCATCGGTTTGTTCACATCGGGCCTTAGCCATTAAAATCCATAACTGGTAGAAATCTTTAAACAGCTGTTCATATGAAAAACTTTTCCAAATAAAATCATTTTAGTATGGAAGAGTTTACTTTGAAAACATACTTTCTCCAAAAGAAAATATAAGTATAATTAATAGAGAGGATTACGTAAAATATAGTTTCTTTCAAACTACGAAGCTTTCCAAAGAGGCTTTCTCAATAAATGACTTCCAAATATCATTTTAGGCAAAACTAGTGCTTTTCAAATATACCTTCGATGTAAAAGTAAATATACTTTCAAAAATCCCTTGATAAAAATCTCCTCAAGATTTATCCATCGGGACTCAGTCTGTCATTAGAAATTTTCATGCAGTACAGGAGGAATATCAAAGCTTGCCAATAAATGCAGTAAATGGAAAACAAGAATGACGGAAGTAATAATGCATGAATACGACACGGAATGTCCCTTCGTGCTAACATAACATAACATGGCACGGAATGTCCCCTCGTGCTAACATAACATAACATGGCACGGAATGTCCCCTCGTTCTAAATAACATAATCATGGCACGGAATGTCCCCTCGTGCTAAATAACATAATAATGGAATGGAATTTCCCCTCGTGATAAATAACATAATCATGGCACGGAATGTCCCTTCGTGCTAAATAACATAATCATGGCACAGAATGTCCCCTCGTGCTAAATAACATAATCATGGCACAGAATGTCCCCTCGTGCTAAATAACATAATCATGGCACGGAATTATCCTTCGTGCTAAATATCATAAACATGACACGACATTATCCTTCGTTCTAAATATCATAAACATGGCACGGAATAATCCCTCGTGCTAAATATCATAAACATGGCACGGCATTATCCTTCGTGCTAAATATCATAAACATGGCACGAAATGTTCCCTCGTGCTAAATATCATAAACATGGAACAACATTATTCTTCGTGCTAAATATCATAAACAACAGTTTTGCAAGGAAAAACCAACAATATGACCCATAAATCACCACATCTCGGCAAGGGAGTCAACAATACAAACAGTATCATTAACAGCATAAACAGTAATAGGAACCATCACATCCCGGCAAGGGAGTCAACAATACAAACTATATCATTAACAACATAAACAGTAATAATAACCATAACATCTTGGTAAGGGAAACAACTATAACCAATCTCACCTAAACAGTTTACTTCACGGGATAACACTCGGCTTCAAACAAAAGGCCCAACAATAGGCAACATCAAGGAAATACCAATAACATAAATGTCTAACAATTAGACCTAAGTAGAACTTAAGGGAATAGTCATATAAATCACAATGTAAGACTCACGGGCATGCTTGACTCCAACGAATAAATGTTCCAACTACGGCTAGTTAACTATAAGGCTAGATGAATCTAATTATAGTCAGTTAGGCAAGCTAGGAAGAAAATATAGCATGATGATAAGAGGAGTGGAATACTCATTTAAGTCAAGTAAAGTCAAATACCTTGCATACTCGCACTACAATCAACAAGGAAGACTCAATCCTAAGGGGTAGTTCCCCCCTCCCCCCCCCCCCCACAAGGTTAGGCAAGATACTTACCTCAAAGACAACAACCCGGTACTCAAGAATAGACTTCTCGGGCGGAAATACCTCCGGACGGCTTACAATATACTAAAACAACTTCAAAATACACATAAAATGTATAAGGAACGATTCCGAATAATAAAATCTCAATCTTTATAAAATCATAAAAATCGACATAAAAGTCGACCCCCGGGCCCGCACCTCGGAACCCAACAAATTTTACAAATTCCAGTTGCCCATTCCGATACGAGTTCACCCATAATAAATTTATCCAATTCCGATAATATTTGGTCTTTCAAATCATGATTTTTCATTTTAGAAACTTTCTTTCAAAACCCACAATCCCCTCAACCCAAAACACAAATTAAATGATGAAAACAAGAACTAATTCATAAAATATAATTAATTCTAGTGGAAGAACACTTACTCATTCAATTAGTGTGAAAAACCCTCAAGGAATCGCCCAAAACCAAGTTCTAGAAGTCAAAATATATTTAAAATGATGAAACCCCCGATTTTGCAAACTTATATTCTGCCCAGGTGATCGCGTATAAGGGGCAGGTTGGCTTCTTCGATCGCGGATGGAGTTATGCTATCGCAGTGAAGGAAACGCTGGGGGTCCAAAGAAAAACTATGCGATCGCGACTTCACTTATTCGATCGCATAGAAGGAAACCAGATGAGAGTTTCAGCAGTTCAAAAATAGGGAAAATGGACTCGGAACCTATTCGAAACATACCCGAGGCCCCCAGGACCCCGTCTAAATACACAAACAAGTCTTATAACCTAATACGGGCTCGCTCGAGGTTCTAAATCACATAAAATAACACTAAAACGACAAATCAAACCAAAAATCAATGAAATTCCTCAAAACTTCTTTAAACATCAAATTTTACATTTAAGGTCCGAATCACGTCAAACGAAGTTCGTTTCATACCAAACTTCACAGATAACACATATAAACCATATCAAACCTGTACCAGACTCCAGAACCAAGATACGGGCCCGATACCACAGAGTTTCACATAACATTTCATTTTCAAAAATCCTTATATTTTTTAGAAAATAATTTTTCTTTAAAAATTTATTTCTCGGACTTGGGGCCTCGGAATTCGATTCCAGGAATACGTCCAAGTCCCATATTTTCCTATGGACTTTCCGGGACCGTCAAATCACGGGTCCGTGTCCGTTTACCAAAAAGGTTGACCGAAGTCAATTTTATTCAAATTTCTAATACAAAATAATCATTTTTATCAGTTTTTCACATAAATGCTTCTCGGCTACACGCCCGGGTTGCCCACGTAAATCAAGGTGAGATAGAAGGAGGTTTTCACAACCTCAGAACATAGAATTAGCTAGAAAAATATGGGATGACCTTTTGGTTCATCACATCCTCCCCCTCTTAAACAAATGTTCGTCCTCGAATGTGCCAGGATTCACCTTGAACTCACCCAATCATTGATTGCATACTTCTAACACATACCCGCGGGTGATCCCACGTCACCCCAATCCACGAAAGCCTGACGAACAATCACAACTGCAATATAGCCCTCACATCCCCAATAAGCCTCGTACCTCTACTTCTCACCCTCTACTCATTTACAAAAGACCCGATTCTAAATCCATATCCGGCATTAGCCTCAATCAGCTACATCAACTCATGACTACACCCACAAGTCACGACCTCACAACACAGTATCACACATAGGCTCATATAACACTTTTGATCACAATAGCTGCCCAAAATCAACTCGACATTGGCAATCAGCCTCACATCTGAAGAACTCTGATCCAAACCCCATAATACTGATAGTGATGCAATGAACACGAAAACTTAATTATTAAACACCCGAATCACCAAGCTACAACTAACGCCACCAGGCACACATCCCGCAAGCTAAAAACTAAGGGAGCACATAACGAGAATGACTGAATATGAATATAGAAACATATAAAGGAATTATCAAACAAGTTCATAGGAATAACTCTCTATCAATACTGACTTACAAAGAGTAATATAACAAGGAAGAAGCAAAGATATTGAACAAATCACAAGGATTCCATCCTGAAAAAATCTCATCGCGGTACTCAGCCCGGTTTAAATATATCGAATCACAATTATCACGAGGACCTCACCCTCAACTCTGAGTCACATACCGAAAATATATCATACCAATAGAAATTCCTCCACTAATTCATCTCAGCGGATAAAATCATAACGCTAGCTGATCTCACATCTCGATGGAATATCAAATCATAACTCGTAAACAAAATACTCAGGAAAATCACATAAAGCTTACCACGAAGAACAACAAGGACTCACTTCCAGTCTCACCACTATCAAGAATGAAATGAACAACGATCGACACGTCCTACTACTCATAAAATCTCCCAACATGAGCAAACACAAAATGGAGTGCAAAACATGGAACTCACTCATTAATAAAACAACAAATAAGGGAACCGGTCCCGACCAACAGTACTATAATGAATTACAATTGATGCCCCTCTAGAACACATAAAAACATACCTGTGTGATGATATCTGGCACATTGGCCTCTATTTTACTATATGAAACACAATAATGGGTCGGGTCTCCCCCTCTTAGGGGCCCTCTACTCACCTGAATACCCTGCTACCATACACCTACCTGAATCCTGGAACAATCTCTCACCCTGTAGCTAACATCTCTACACTGAAAACAATCTCTCTGCCGACATGGCTGTGGAAAAACATACAATACGAATCCTCTGAAACCCATGAGTACCTGAAATTTCATGCGAAGCTGGTAATGCAACTGAGCTGATTGACCCACAAAACTTCTACCGTGTCGTACCTTGCCTCAATAATACGGAGCAGTAGATTCCTCCAATCTACGAGGCCTCATTGCCTCCCTGAACTCTCTCCCTGGTCTCGTCTGTCCTCTCGTTCCCGATACCACATGCTCTCTAACCGGCGAACGACCCCCACTACCTGCTGAAACGAGGCATCTTACTCTAACTCTCGAGTCCCTCTAAACCGAATATCATGCCTGAATCTCCCAAATGATCTACGGACTCATCTCCTAACTGAAGCAACCAAGAGAAATGCATGTCTGGCCCACTCACTAACTCTAATGGAATGCTCCAATAGTGACACACCTCCCTGACGCAGCTGCTCAAACTCCACGCACCGTACATCCCGAAGGAACTGAGGTGCAACCTCCCTCAAAGCATCTCCAAAATCTGAATCCATGCTAGTGAAGCTAACTCGGCTAGGTTACCCCATCTCATATGTTGTCTCTACAGATCAACCCACTACTCTGGACCTGAGACGTGACAAAAGCAATCACGCTTGTACCCACATTACCCAAAGTACGATGAATATAGTGACACTCCTATAGGAAACCTTGGGCACCATCTTCCGCCAATCCATTGAAAGATAGAAGGGTGGTACTTCCTGTACCTCTACAGTCTAAGGTATTATTCCTCCGATGCTACTATCCTAACCACGGGCTGAACTGAAACCACATGTCGTGCTGCCATAACAACTGGAACCTGACCAATAAGACCTCGTTACTCTGGAGTGTAGACGGTGGGAGTCTGAACTCCTCCCCTGATTTGTGAAGCAACTAGTGCACTAAAATCAACCCTGCCTGAGTCAATGTACTACTTATACTCAAAACTGCGCTCAGGTCTCCTGAAGTCCTGGGTAGCAACATGCACCCCCAGCACCTGTTCCCCAACTAGAACTACTGGCGACTCCTCAACGACTGCTCTAGTAGGCATCTTAACTGCGGCACGTGCTCCTCGTTCGCCCCTGTCTCTGACCCTTGTGACACTTGCTTCAGGGTAACATCATCAGGAACCGTCGTTCGTGTCCTCACCATCGGTGAAAGAATGGAATGATAATTTCAAACTCCAAGATCAATGAACTCACATGATAGGAATGAAGGAAAGGAAATTTTCCTAATATTTCTGTAGCCTGTCGAAGATAAGTACAGACGTCTTCGTACCGATCCGCAAGACTCTACTAAACTCGCTTATGACTCGTAGCACCTATGAACCTAGAGCTCTGATACCAACTTGTCACGACCCATTCTCCTCTGTTGGGTATCGTGATGGCACCTAGTCTTAGGGACTAGGTAAGACTACCAATTAATGAATAACAACAATAATAAAAGAAGGCTAGCAGTCTCGATATAAAATCTCAACGGAATGTACAAACTTTCCCAAAACCGGTGGTACAAGTCATAAGTTGTACGAATCTTCTAAAAATTCTAAGTACAACTGTTTTGAAGTATATACAACAGAGTATGCATAATAAATACAAAGAAGGTGACTCTAACGCTTGCGAACGCAGCAACAGGTTACCTTGAGCCTCCTCGGTAATCATCCACACAGCTAGTACAATATATACCTGGAGTTGCACACAAAAATATGTAGAAGTATAGTATGAGCACACCACAGCGGTGCCCAGTAAGTATCAAAAACTAACCTCGGTGGAGTAGTGACGAGGACTAGTCAAGACACCACTAGTCTACAAAATAGATAACATGAATATAGAAATGACCGAACGTTACAGCTATCTAAGACTTCTCAGGATAATCCACCGCAATGATAATATAAAGTGAAAGGAAATTACAGAAATCAATCACGAAACAACACAAAAATACACAGAAAGATGGACAGTAAAACAAGCCGAATCGAAAGGAAACACAATACAATAGAGGACACCGATAACTCAACTCCTCGTCGATTTGTTCACATCGGGCCTTAGCCATTAAAATCGATAACCGGTAGAAATATTTAAACAGCAGTTCATATGAAAAACTTTTGCAACTAAAATCATTTTAGTATGGAAGAGTTTACTTTGAAAACATACTTTCTCCAAAAGTAGATATAAGTATAATTAATAGAGAGGATTACGTAAAACATAGTTTCTTTCAAACTATGAAGCTTTCCAAAGAGGCTTTCTTAATAAATGACTTCAAAATATTATTTTAGGCAAAACTAGTGCTTTTCAAATATACCTTTGATGTAAAAGTCATTCAAATATATTCATTTCAAAACCATTGCTTTTTCAATAATACTTTTCAGTAAAATCCCTTGATAAAAATCTTCTCAAGATTTATCCATCGGGACTCAGTCCGCCACTCAGAAATTTCCATGCAGTACAGGAGGAGTATCAAATCTTGCCAATAAATGCAGTAAATGGCAAACAAGAATGACAGAAATAATAATGCATGAATACGGCACGAAATATGCCTTCGTGCTAACATAACATAACATGGAACGTAATGTCCCCTCGTGCTAACATAACATAACATGGCACGGAATGTCCCCTCGTGCTAAATAACATAATCATGGCACGGAATGTCCCCTCGTGCTAACATAACATAACATGGCACGGAATGTCCCCTCGTGCTAAATAACATAATCATGGAACAGAATGTCCCCTCGTGCTAAATAACATAATCATGGCACGGAATGTCCACTCGTGCTAAATAACATAATCATGGCACGAAATGTCCTCTCGTGCCAAATAACATAATCATGTCACGGAATGTACCCTCGTGCTAAATAACATAATCATGGCACGGAATATCCCCTCGTGCTAAATAACATAATCATGGCACGGAATGTCCCCTTGTGCTAAATAACATAATCATGGCACGACATTATCCTTCGTACTAAATATCATAAACATGGCACGGCATTATCCTTCGTGCTAAATATTATAAACATGACATGGAATGTTCCCTCGTGCTAAATAGCGTAAGCATGCACGACATTATCCTTCGTGCTAAATATCATAAACATGGCACAGAATGTTCCCTCGTGCTAAATATCATAAACATGGCACGACATTATCCTTCATGCTAAATATCATAAACAACAGTTTGGAAATGAAAAACCAACAATATGACCCATAAATCACCACATCCCGGCAAGGGAGTCAACAATACAAACAATACCATTAACAGCATAAACAGTAATATGAATCATCACATCCCGGCAAGGGAGTCAACAATACAAACCATATCATTAACAGAACAAACAGTAATAATAACCATAATATCCCGGCAAGGAAAACAGCTATAACCAATCTCACCTAAACAGTTTACTTCACGGAATAACACTCGGCTTCAAACAAAAGGCCCAACAATAGGCAACATTAAGGAAATATCAATAACATAAATGTCTAACAATTAGACCTAAGTAGCACTTAAGGGAATAGTCATATAAATCACAATGTAAGACTCACGGGCATGCTTGACTCCAACGAATAAATGTTCCAACTACGGCTAGATGACTCTAATTATAGTCAGTTAGGCAAGCTAGGAAGAAAATATAGCATGATGATAAGAGGAGTAGAATACTCAGTTAAGTCAAGTAAAGTCAAATAGCCAACGAAGAAGCCAAAAACAAGTAATTCTAATTTAAACAGGAAGGAATGAAACTAGCAAGAAAGGATTCAAGTGTATGATTTACAAATCATACACAAGTAATATAAGAATCTACGAATCCTAAAAGGACAATCTAATTGCAAATAAGTACAAGTACATACTCGTTACCTCGCATACTCGCACTACAATCAACAAGAAAGGCTCAATCCTAAGGGGTAGGTTACCCCCTCCCCCCCCCCCTCCCCACAAGGTTAGGCAAGATACTTAACTCAAAGACGACAGCCCGATACTCAAAAATAGACTTCTCGGGCGAAAAGACTTCCGGACGGCTTACAATCAACTAAAACAACTTCAAAATACATATAAAACGTATAAGGAACAATTCCGAATAATAAAGTCTCAATCTTTACAAAATCTTAAAAATCGATCTAAAAGTCGATCCCCGGGCACGCAACTCGGAACCCGACAAATTTTACAAATTCCAGTTACCCATTCCGATACAAGTTCACCCATACTAAATTTATCCAATTCCAATAACATTTGGTCTTTCAAATCATGATTTTTCATTTTAGAAACTTTCTTTCAGAACCCATAATCCCCTCAACCCGAAACACAAATTAAATGAAGAAAACAAGAACTAATTCATGAAATATAATTAATTCTAGTGGAAGAACACTTACCCATTCGATTTGTGTGAAAACCCCTCAAGGAATCGCCCAAAACCGAGTTATAGAAGTCAAAATATGTTTAAAATGGTGAATTCCCCAATTTTTGTAAACTTATATTCTGCCCTGGTGTTTTGTGAATCGCGATTGCGGGGATCGAGGCACGATCACGTAGATGGAATTGGCTGCTGGTGTACGATGTGCTCCGCAATCGCGGTGAATCTTATGTGATTGCGTGAAAGGGGCTGGCTAGCTTCTACAATCGCGGATGGAGTTATGCGATCGCAGTGAAGGAAAAGCTGGTGTGTCCAAAACAACACTATGAGATCTCGACTTCACCTATGTGATCGCATAGAAGGAAATCAGATAACAGGTTCAGCAGTTCAAAGATAGGGAAAATGGACCCGGAACCTATCCGAAACACATCCGAGGCCCTCGGGACCCCGTCTAAATACACAAACAAGTTTTATAACCTAATACGGACTCGCTCGAGGTTCCAAATCACATAAAATAACACTAAAACGACGAATCAAACCAAAAATCAATGAAATTCCTCAAAACTTCTTTAAACATCAAATTTTGCATTTAAGGTCCGAATCACGTCAAACGAAGTTCGTTTCATACCAAACTTCACAGATAACACATATAAACCATATCGAACCTGTACCGGGCTTCGGAACCAAGATACGGGCCCGATACCACAGGTTTCAGATAACATTTCATTTTCAAAAACTTTTATATTTTTCAGAAATCAATTTTTCTTTATAAATTCATTTCTCGGACTTGGGACCTCGGAATTCGATTCTGAGCATACGCCCAAGTCCCTTATTTTTCTACGGATCCTCCAGGACCGTCAAATCACAGGTCGGGGTTTGTTTACCAAAAACGTTGACTAAAGTCAATTTTATTCAAATTTCTAATACAAAATTATCAGTTTTTCACATAAAAGCTTCTCGGCTACACGCTCGGGCTGCGGATGCAAATCGAGGTGAGATAGAAGGAGGTTTTCACAATCTCAAAACATAGAATTAGCTTGAAAAATACGAGATGACCTTTTTGGGCATCACAATGTGTTTTTTAAAAACTAGTCTTAGGATACACGCATCTTTGAGCTATAATAAAAATAAAAATAAAACGTTCTACCTCCGTTTTAATTTATGTGAACCTATTTCCTTTTGAGTCCATGCCAAAACGAATGACCCCTATTTATATTTGAAAACAATTTACCTTTATGCAATGATTTATCGCCACAAAATTTATGTGTATTATTTTTCACTATAATTATTGAGTGTAGTTTCAAATATTATACAAAAGTTAGATAAATAAATTTTTTTGTTGATTTCATAGTTCTAATATTAAAAGAATATTAACATGGAAGGTATTATAGTTATAGTACATACTTCAAATAAATAAATACTTTATTTAAGATAAAATCTTAATAGATTTAAAATTCTAAATATTAGGATTTCCTATATAATTTAAACGGAAAAAGCCTAAAAATGCCACTCAACTTTCAGAAATGGTCTATCCATGCCATCCGTTATAAAAAAATGTTCATTTCAGGCCACTGCCGTTACACCTTTGGCTCACCTATGCCACTCACCGTTAATTTTTTAAAAAAAATTAAAGAAAATAAAATTGTGTCATTAGTTCAATAATGGCATAGGTGAGCCAAAAGTGTAACGACAGTGGCACAAAATGGGCATTTTTTAACGGATGACATGGATAGACCATTTCTGAAAGTTGAGTGGAATTTTTAGGCCTTTTTCCTAATTTAAATAAAGAATTATTTAATAACTAAATTTTTAACTGATTTGAAAGTTTTAGATATTAAATGAATAATTAAATTTTAGTTTTTTCCAATGATCAAGTTAGGAGCATTTTGCCTTATTTTCCAACTACAATACGTTGTATATTAATATTCTCTATTATTTTTTCAGATAGTTGTCCCGCATTATTTCAAAACTTGGGTTTTAAGTTTTGTACAGTACTTATGATTTTTAAATGGCTAGAATGGATTAAAGTTGTAAGTAGTCAAAAACATGAATTACACTTAATGGTATAAATATATTCTCAAGTAAATAACTATACAAATTGATGTGTATACGATAAATATATTATTGGAGAAATATTGATCTTTGAAATGCTTTTTCAATACAAGGTAAACTTAATTGATTTTGATGTTCTAAATATTAGGATTTTTTATGTAGCCCCTCAAATAAGGAAAAGGTAGACTTCAGTGTACCAAATATTAGAAATATGATTAAATAATTATTTTATTTAGTGTGAACTCTATTTTTAAAAGGTAAAATAAGACTAATGCCATTTAGATTTTCCATAAAATTATCTTTTTCGATTTTCAAGCAAGATTGGAATTCCATGTCGTTTGAAGTTGCTAAAAGTCATTTGTATCTATACCTGCTTTTTGAGTCACATTTTAACTTATACCCACTTCGGAAAAAAAAGCGCAAGTGTACTCACTTTTCGCGTAACTTCAGGCATACGGGCCTAAAGTAACAAAAACTTTTGCCTGAAAAGTCACGACCTAATTCCCAACCTTAGGGATCGTGATGGCGCCTAACACCACACTTGCTAGGCAAGCAAATGTTAGAGTTCGCTTAACTATTCCTTTTAGTTAACCATTTAAACATGATAAAACAATTGAAATCAATACTTAATCTAATGGATTTAAATGAATAATTCACAATATAAACAAAATAAACAATTAACTACACTGAGCCACGAGCTAATTATATAGATAAATCCAAAAATTACCCCAGAGTCTGGTGTCACAATTCACGAACTACTAAAGAATACTACAAATACTTACCTGAAAGAAAGTCACGACCCATTTCCGGAGTCGTGATGGCGCATGTCGTGGAACCAGGCAAGCCACCCATTTTATCTAACTAAATACAATTTCCCATAAAATGCCACTTTTTAACAAATTCTTAAATCACTAATAATAATAATAAATCCAATATTTTTGGGAAAACCAGTTCATGAAATCAAAAGACCAAATCCTACTAATGCCTGATCCAGTGTCACACAACCATGAGCTGTTAATACGTAATACAATCAAAAGAAATGACTAACATAGTGTGAAATAAATACGACGGATAGAAAGGAAAGAGAAGACGAGATCACGGTCGCCAGCTGCTACCTAGTCAACTCTGATGAAACTGTTGTGCTCCTTGAGCCGAGCTAAATTCCGATGTATTTGTATCTGCACACAAGGTGCAGGGGCTAACGTGAGTACACCAACTCAATAGTAATGAAACAAAACTACAGGCTGAGAGGTAGTGACAGACTAAACCTCCGACAATTCAAACAACAGTGTATAAATTGGACATGACAGTAATATATCAGGAATTAAACACGATGTATCAAGATATGTTTGTAACTCTGCATACTAGCATGAATGCATATAGAAGCATGAAGGATGTGTACTAATTAATCAAGCTCTCATGAGGTGGTCCACTCAGTACTAGAATACGGCCTTCAGGCCCAGGGAAGTCCATTCTGGATATTACATAAACACAAGTGACACAGTCACCAAGTACTGAGGAAAAAGGCCGATCCAGCCCCCACGGAGAAGATCCATCTCCGTAACATAATAATCACGGAGAAATCCATCTCCGGAACATAATAACCACGGAGAAATCCATCTCCGGAATATCTGTGCGCTCACTGGGGGTGTATAGACTCCAGAGGGGCTCCTTCCAGCCCAAACGCTATATCAAGCCAACGAAGGCATTATTTCAGGATCGTTGCGGTGTGCAATCCGACCTCATATCTGTCTCAAAACCAGGCTCCAAGCCTCACTCAGTCAGTACCTTCCAATCTCACTGACAATGCTCTAACATATGCAATTCAGCCCAAACCAATGATAATATAGAATAAACTAGCAACTTACGAGGCTGAGGCATGAAACATATACTATAACAGGACTGAGTACGTGAAAGCAATAATCACAGATAGAGACAGCAATAATCGACCATTCCGGTCTAAATATATCGGCATAAAGCCTTAACTTTTAAACTTAGCATGATTTCTATTTCGTTAAAGGTAATTACCGCCTTCACAGTAGAATATCAATATGAGATAACCAGTAAACATTGCCATAGGATGATCCAGGCTACAATTATTCGGTAAAAGCCCGCACGCCCATCACTTGGAAAGTGTGTCACCTTAATTAACAACAAATATCAAATAGTTTGGGGTTTCGAACCCTCAGTTCCAAGTTTGGAAGCGTTACTTACCTCAAAACCGGCTAACACACTACTCAACAATGCCTTTGCCTCTAAATTCAGCCTCCAAGTGCTCCAAATCTACCAACAATCATATGTGTATCATTATAATGTGCTAAGGAACTAATCCCAATCGAAATGTATCAAATTACTCAAAAATTCAGAAATTGGTCAAAACCCGATCCCCGATCCCACGTCCCGAAATTCAATATTTTTTTATACCAAACTGTTCTTTGTCATCTCAGGAGTCCGTACATATAAATAACACTAAATTCGGAGTCCAAATGACCCCTCAAATCACCATTTTAAGGATTCTCAATCCCAAGCCCTAATCACCCAATTTACACTGATTTTTCCCTAATTTCCACCACCGACCTTTAATCACATATAAACGAGTTTAGAGTCCAAAAATCTTACCTTGATGAAGAAATATCGAATTCCCTCTTCAAAACCCATCCAAAAGCTTCAAACCCGGATGAAAT
Source organism: Nicotiana paniculata (assembly GCA_005239505.1). NCBI lineage: Eukaryota > Viridiplantae > Streptophyta > Magnoliopsida > Solanales > Solanaceae > Nicotiana > Nicotiana paniculata. The sequence continues at coordinate 24,633 of MDKI01219532.1, forward strand.
ATTGAGAAAATGGCTAAAATATGCGAAGGCACGTTTTTATACCCTCTGTCCAGTGGGTCCGCACCTGCGACCAGTTACCCGCACCTGCGGATCCCAGGTTGCACCTGTGAAAAGATACTAAAGCCTCAAATCCCGCACCTGCGATTGACCTCCCGCACCTGCGGAAATCCTCTCATTTAGCCAACTTCCGCACCTATGGCTTCCCATCCGCAGGTGCGAAAACACCAGTAACAGCAACATCAGAAATAACAAAACCATTCCAAACTCCCCGTTAACCATCCGAAGCTATCCCGAGCTCTTCGGGACCCCAATAAAACTTACCAACACCTCATCCTGAAACACTAAAAATAATATCAAAACACCAAAATCACATCAAATTCAAGCCTAAGAACTTTGAAATTTCTAAAATCCTCCAACGGTGACGAAACTACCCAAAACAACTCCAACTAACCTGAAATTTTGCAAACATATCCAAAATGACATTAACCTGTTCCAACCCCGATAGCCTATTTTCCACTGTCGACCGGAAATCGCCAAAAACTAACTTTCGCCAATTCAAGCCTAATTCTACACCGGACATCACAAAATTATTCTGAACACAATCCTAAGTCCCAAATCACTTAACGAAGCTATACGAGCCATAAAATACGCATTCCGAGGTCATTTCCCAATAAGTCAACTCTCAGTTGACTTTTCCCATTATAAGCCTATCTTTTAAAGACTAAGTTACTGAATTCTCATTTAACCATTCTGATTTCAAGCCTATAGACTCTAACACCTCAATAATAGAATAACTAATCTATGACAAGTCAATGACAGCAATAAAAATACAAGTTCTACGTAACGACAGACCGGGTCGTTACATTCTCCCCCACTTAAACATACGTTCATCCTCGAACATGCCTAGAGTTGTTCCAACACCACTAAAATGGTTGTGTAACCTTTCATGCACATATTCGGAGGTGATCCCATGTCACCTTACTCCATCTACGTCCGATAACCCAACATAACTGAAATTTCATTATCAAATCCTGACCCATAGACCTTAAAATCAAGTTTGAACTTCTGAAATAATTTACAAGTTCAAATTTCCACGACTATAAGCTGAAATAGTCTGAACACGTTGTATCAAACCATATCCGAAACCCAAGATGAAATCACATAATATACCGCGTGGATCAACCACTCATAGCGATAACTCCTAACCACAATAGTTGTTCAAACAACTCAATACTGGTACATACCCTCTTATCAAACCATGCCTCGTTCTAACACTTCCATATACTGCCAATGATGAAAGAAACACGTATAAACCAGTAACCATTCGCCCGATCAGTATCAATACCATCCAAAGCCATAACTTGTGCACTCAATAACCGCATACCAAGAGTTCAATTCATTAAATAAAGAAGACTCGCACGAGAGGGCTATCCTGCCACTAACACTTACTATTACCACATCAGACTAAAATCCTGATACACATCGTGAAACCATATCACACAAATCCGACACTAAGGATCATATGTCTACCTAACCGAGCTGCAAAACGTGATCCCATCCAATCGCTGGACCACATGACACACTCCAAACCACCTTGCTCAAAATCAACCAACACGTCTCAATTCTGCAACACCCAATTACTTACCTTACTCAAATCTCGCTATACAACCCCAATAGGACTACATCATATGCACATACATAACCAACAATCACAAATCCTCGAACACCGAAGGGTGACTCATAGATCACTCCAAGATACGAATAAGCTCAATGACAATCGAATGGTACATCCCTCAATAATAGCAATTTGGGGTCAACACTTCCGACTCGGTGCAGGACACACACCCATACTGGCCTACACTCTAAGTCAACTCTGGTCGCCTACAACAGGTAGATAACTCTCTGAACGTTCATAATGGCTGAATCATGACATATACTAACACCTGACTAGCTTGCTCGCATCCTCGTAGTTTCCAACTACAAAAATAATTTGTTCATGAAAAAGTCCTCGTCTCAAAATCCATGAGGCGCACCAATTACCATACCATATCAAATGTATAACACGACCCTAATACTTTATCATTCCGCGAGGGATACCCCCATAATTCCTCTGTATCACCAAGAAACCTCAAATACCAGCAGTAAATCCGACGAGAGAGCGTCGTAACACCAATGAAGCACCATATTTAAACACATTGCTTTGAACACATTGTCCTTTATGAATGTATACTCTCATCCAACCACCCAATAGTAGTATTCTTTACCTAATCATCTGAACTGCCAGTTTTGACCTTCCTTCCAAAAACCAAACCGTAACCTCACATATGCCACTCTCCACCATACACAAAATATCGCATACGCCATGCAATCCTATGATTAATATGAGATCTTCATGCTCCCTTCATAACCACAACAACTACGTACCCAACTAGCCAAGAACTTTCCATTCGACCCCATCTTGAAACAAAATCATTATACATCTCCTGGCCCTTACGCCCGTAGAAATATACATCTCCAACCGTGGTAGAAACCATTAAGAACTCCCGAATCACACTTGTACAACACCAAACCGTCAGGATTGAATCCTTCTAACTCAACGAAGCTACGCATGCCACCAAATTCCAAGTGAATTGCTAATAAACACATGTAACAACTCATTATCATATAAACACCCAAAGAACTAACCATATCCCTTATCATCCTGATCCGACCTACTACCAAGTTGTCCTACTTATTCAAGTTCCTTTTGACTTACCTTCAAATTGATACTTCTTCTTGCCATAATACCAAAATTCTCAATCCCGACTCACCGCACGGAACCCGAACATAAAAATATATCGTCTAAGGCTCATAAGCGACTGAATACTCCCTAAACTATCCCCAATGCACCATATTAGAAAAACTTACCCTGAAGAGACTTCCTGCGAATTTAAAGTCATTACCTTCTCTTTCCTAATACTGATGGATAGAATCCATGATAATGCAAATACACCACAAGTCTTCACACCTTTCGCATAAATCTCAGTTCTAGCCCTTCTCACACCTTAAAGACCCTCGATCGCTACATATAACCTTGAATCCGTCTGAACCATTCTCGAATGCCATTTACTCTACGAATTTCAATTACACTAACCAAGTAAACAGAACGACCTAACCCCGCTTGCAATCCACATACTAGGAAAGTAATCCACGCCTTTGAAGCAACAAGCACGCTCATACATTGCACACTCTACACTTACCAGTACAACTTCATCATACAATGAATTCCACTATCCGTAAAGTACATTACAACTTGTATCGAAGAAATTTCCATCACTCGAGTCATTCCCTAACTCCACCTCTGTAGGTTATAGAGGATTCACCAACATACCTCGAACCGAAACCAATACAACACATAATCATGTAATCAGCTTATCAAAAATAAACTCCCCCACTTGGCTCAAAGCCAAGGATCACGACAAACAAGACTATTCCCACACATTATCACTGCCACCATGTTGTGGTGGGATTCAACTAAATCCTACATAAGCTTATATGACCCAAACCATCTAACACTCAAATCAATTGCCAATCTCGTATCCACCATTGTGATGGTCATGCTAACTCCCACAAGCGATCTAAACTCAAATTGCAACATGCATCATTTACTGATAGAGAGAACTTACCACAGATAAACACAAGGGTCACACCCCTCAGGACCACCCGCAGGAGATACCCCTACCTGCTAAATCTCAAAATGTTATCTCCCTATACACTTCCGAATATCACAGCTATCACACAATCACTATACCTTCTTACAGTAGAACACAACCACTGCCTGCCCTCTAGACATCCCATAAGCAGTATAAGAACCTGAAGTTGATGGCAATACTAACATTGGAGCTGTGGTCCAGGAATTCTTGAGCTTCTAGAAGCTCCACTCACACTCGTATGACCACATAGATACCTTCACTGGACACCGCGTGTCCCTAGAATGCTACTGAACTAAGCCAACAATTCACACTTGGAGAACTTCGCACAAAGCTTCTCATCCATATATCCGTGTAATACCATCATCAAATGCCGAGTATGCTATCCCTAGCTACGAGAGTACAGCAGGATGACATCAATAAATACAATAACAAAGAAGCCATAACCCGGCTGAATACACCATCAATCAAATACATGAACGCTCTGGGGCATTGGTCAACCTAAAAGACATCACTAGGAACTCATAACACAACAGAAGAATCTACTTCACTCCACAACTAAACCACACGAGAGGTCCTTCAAAACACTCACAACTCGAAGCCATATACTAACTCAATATAGACGTCAAATACTTAATGGTTCTTTCCACATTTCCCGCTAGTCCATTCTTATCACAATCAAACAACCCGAATACATCTAACTGTTAATCATACCCACCACGAAGTCATCTAGTCACAAAGCCCCCTCAATAAGGACACCAACGGACATATAAGTCCCCAATACATATGCTCACACAAATGAAATCTCGACACTCAAGCTACAGACAAAAATCTGACCTCAAGTCCTTCAGACTGGCCCAAGCATGCTAAAATCACATCCCATACATGGAAGTCACAAACCATTGGTGCACAACTGATACCGAGCGCTCACGTGCGCGTTTGAATACATGAAAGGAGTTCAAAGAATTACGCTTCAGGTTGAATCAATGGATTCGCACGACAAGAGTTCAAGAATATGAGATTTTTCCTAAAGGTTCTGCAGCCTCTCGAAGATAAGTACAGACGTCTCCGTACCGATCCGCAAGACTCTAATAAACATGCTTATGACTGGTGAGACCTATTTAACCTAGCGCTCTGATCCAACTTGTCACGACCCATTTCCGGAGTCGTGACGGCGCATGTCGTGGAACCAGGCAAGCCACCCATTTTATCTAACTAAATACAATTTACCATAAAATGCCACTTTTTTACAAATTCTGAAATCACTAATAATAATAATAAATCCAATAATTCTGGGAAAATCAGTTTATGAAATCAAAAGACCAAATCCTACTAATCCCGGATCCAGTGTCACACAGTCATGAGCTGCTAATACTTAATACAATCAAAAGAAATGACTAACATAGTCTGAAATAAATACGACAGGTAGAAAGGAAAGAGAAGACGAGATCACGGTCGTCAGCTGCTACCTCGTCAACTCTGATGAAACTGTTGTGCTCCCTGACCCGAGCTAAATTCCGCTATACTTGTATCTGCACACAAGGTGCAGGGGGTAACGTGAGTACACCAACTCAGTAGTAATGAAACCAAACTACGGGCTGAGAGGTAGTGACGAACTAAACCTCCGACAATTCAAACAACAGTATATAAATTGGACATGACAGTAATATATCAAGAATTAAACACGATGTATCAAGATGTCTGTAACTTTTCATACTAGCATGAATGCATATAGAACCATGAAGGATATGTACTCATTAATCAAGCTCTCATGAGGTGGTCCACTCAGTACTAGAATATGACCTTCAGGCCTAGGGAAGTCCATCCCGGATATTACATAAACACAAGTGACACAGTCACCAAGTACTGAGGAAAAAGGTCGATCTAGCCCCCACGGAGAAGTTCCATCTTCGGAACATAATAAACACGAAGAAATCCATCTCCGGAACATAATAACCACGAATAAATCCATCTCCGAAATATCTGTGCGCTCACTAGGGGTGTGTAGACTCCGAAGGGGCTCCTTCCAGCACAAGCGCTATATCAAGCCAACTAAGGCATGATTTCAGGATCGTTGCGGTGTGCAGTCCGACCTCATAACCGTCTCAAAACCAGGCTCCAAGCATCACTCAGTCAGTACCTTCCAGTCTTAAACATATGCAATCCATCCCAAACCAATGATAATATAGAATAAACTAGCAACTTACGAGATTGAGGCACGAAACATATACTATAACAGGACTGAGTACATGAAAGCAACAATCACAGATAGAGACAGCAATAATCGACCATTCCGGTCTAAACATATCGGCGTGAAGCCTTAACTTTTACACTTAGCAGGATTTCTATTTTGTTCAAGGTAATTACCACCTTCACAATAGAATATCAATCTGAGATAACCAGTAAACAGTGTTATGGGATGAGCCAGACTACAATTATTCAGTAAACACCCGCATGCCCATCACTTGGCAAGTGCGTCACCTTAATTAACAGCAAATATCAAATAGTTTGGGTAAAATTTCGAACCCTCAGTTCCAAGTTTGGAAGCATTACTTACCTCAAAATCGGCTAATACACTACTCTGCAATGCCCTTGCTTCTAAATTTGGCCTCCGAGTGCTCCAAATCTACCAACAATCAGATGTGTATCATTATAATGTGTTAAGGAACTAATCACAATCGAAATTTATCAAAATACTCAAAAATCCCGAAATTGGTCAAAACCCGACCCCTGGGCCCACGTCCCGAAATTCAGAAATTTTTATACCAAACTGTTCTTTGTCATCTCACGAGTACGAACATATAAAGAATTCGGAGTCCAAATGACCCCTCAAATCACCATTTTAAGGATTCTCAATCCTAAGCCCTAATCACCGAATTTACACAGATTTTTCCCTAATTTCCACCATAAATCAGACCATTAATCACATATAAACGAGTTTAGAGTCCAAAAATCTTACCTTGATGAAGAATTATTGAATTCCCTCTTCAAAACACTTCCAAAAGCTTCAAACCCGGATGAAATATTGAGAAAATGGCTAAAATTCGCGAAGGCACGTTTTTATACCTTCTGTCCAGTGGGTCCACACCTGCGACCACTTACCCGCACCTGCAGATCCCAGGTCGCACCTGCGGAAAAATCCTAAAGCCTCAAATCCCGCACTTGCGATTGACCTCCCGCACCTGCAGCCTCGCAGGTGGGGCAATTACCTCGCACCTGCGAAAATCCCCTCACTTAGCCAACTTCCGCATCTGCGGTGCCACGTCCGCTCCTGTGGAACCGCACCTGCGGGTCCCCATCCGCAGGTGCGAAAACACCGGTAACAACAACATCAGAAATAACAAAACCATTCCAAACTCCCCGCTAACCACTCGAAGTCATCCTGAGCCCTTCGAGACCCCAACCAAACATACCAACACCCTATATATGATCATTCAAACTTAGTTGCACTCCTAAAACACTAAAAATAACTTCAAAACACCAAAATCACATCAAATTCAAGCCTAAGAACTTTAAAATTTCTAAAATCCTCCAACGATGCCGAAACTACCCAAAACAACTCCGATTAACCTGAAATTTTGTAGACATATCCAAATGACATTACGAACCTGTTCCACCTGTCGGAATTTCATTCCGACCCCGATAGCCTATTTTCCACTGCCAACCGGAAATCGCCAAAAACTAACTTTCGCCAATTTAAGCCTAATTTACACCGGACATCACAAAATTATTCTGAACACACTCCTAAGTCCCAAATCACTTAACGAATCTATCTGAGCCATAAAATCTGCATTCCGAGGTCATTTCCCAATAAGTCAACTCTCACTTTATTTTTTCCATTATAAGGCTATCTTTTAAAGAATAAGTTACTGAATTCTCATTTAACCATTCTAATTTCAAGCCTATTGACTCTAACACGTCAATAATAGAATAACCAATCCATGACAAGTCAATGACAGTAATAAAAATGCAAGTTCAACGTAACGACAAACCGGGTCATTACAAAGAAATAATGTAACTGTTCTGAATATAATAAAACAGCATTTAATAAAATAGGAGAAGACTCGATATCTGCGAACACCGGCAGATATACCTCGTGTCTCCGAATAAATGAATAGCCACTCTAAATATCTCTACAGCTGGCCGCTACCTGGATCTGCACAAAAGAGTGCAGAGTGTAGTATCAGTACAACCGACCCCATGTACTGAGTAAGTGTCGAGCCTAACCTCGACGAAGTAATAACAGGCTACGACAGGGCTTTAGCAATATAACATGTGACAATAATATATAAAGAAAGAAGGAAATCTAAACAAATAATTAAGTACTGCAACAACAATAAAATGACTCAGCCGCCTTTTCCCAGGCCTCATCTATAACAAATTCTCAAATAATTTCCATGTTTCCAAACTTTAACTTTAAATAAAAGTAATGCAGAAAATATGAAGAATAGTAAAATAACACATTTAAGCCTTTCAGATCTTTATTTTCTTTAAAATTCAGTAGAAATATAAATGTCCTCCCTTATTGCTCCTTGTTGCGGCGTGCAACCCGCTACCACCTGTCCACCCTTATTGCCCCTCCCTAAATATATCACCCTTATTACTCCTGTTGCGGCGTGCAACCCGATCCCACCTGTCCACCCTTATCACTCCTTGTTGCGGCGTGCAACCCGCTCCCACCAGACATCTCATATCTATTTATTGATAAATTTCACAATTTAGGCCAAGCCTTTCACAATATTTTTGTCTCAACAATTATAAATAAGAAACTGTATTTTTCTCATAACTTCATCAATATCCTCTCAACCATGAAACCAACGGGATATGCATATATATATATATATATATATATATATATATTCGTAACAACAATGCCAAATCGCTCAACTATTTTGTACCACAAGAGAACCAGCTAAAACAACCCATACTCTTTCCAAAATAACTACAACAATATTTGACAACAAAATAACAAGGCCAAGTAGTCATAGAAACAATAATGAACATAGAACAATTAAGACAAGAATCAATTAAGTTGGGAACGGGAAAGGGATCATGTTTAACAGGCAATTTGGTGGTGCATAGATACTCGTCACCTCACCAATACACCACACACATGCATTACATAGCAAACAAGTGGGGATTCCTATTTCCTCAAGTCAAAGTTAGACCAAACACTTACCTCAATTTTGTAGGTCACTCACTCCTCAATTATAACTTTTCCTGTATAATCTTGCTCTAACTTGCTCGAATCTAATCATAATTAACTCAATATCATCAATTAATGCTAAAGGAACTAACTTTATTGAAAAATATAATTTTTCCTAAGTTTTCTCAAAAAAATGAAAACCCACCCTGGGCCCGCTTGATCTAAACTCAAGGTTCGGACCAAATTACAGTCACTCATTCACCCACGAACACAAATATACAATTAATTTTGAAATTCGACCTCAATTCGAGGTAAAAATTTGATTTTTACAAAATTCCCTAATTCTACCCAAACCCTCAATTTTTACCATGAAAATTCTTAGATTGTGATTTAAAAGTGATGAAAAACAATAAGGAATTGAAAGAGTGAAGTTTAGAATTGATTACCTATGACTTGGGGATGATATTTGGTGATGAAAATTGTTCCTAGGGCTGTGGGGTTCGAAACTATGAAGAAGAAAGGGTTCTGCCCATTTTCAAATTATTTATATACTGCTTGAGAAAATACCCTATGCGTTTGTGTGCCTTTGGCTGCGTTCGTGTAGGCTTAATACCTCAGGCCTATGTGTTCGCGTCCTACTCTGTGCGTTCGCATAGGGTAAATCAGTCTCCCCCTCCCCAGGTCCCAACTACTCTATGCGTTCGCATCTGGGGGTTGTGTTCGCATAGAACAAAACGACCCCCCAGCATTTTTACTCTGTGCGTTCGCGTTCAAAGGGGTGCTAACGCAATGCACAAAAGTGTTGTGCACTGACAGCAGAAAAACCAGCAATCTTTCAAGTGTAAAAATATCTCGTGGCCTATCTGAAACTCACCTGAGCCCTCGGGGCTCTAAACAAAACATGCACGCTAGTCTAAAAACATCATACAGACTTGCTCGTGCGATCAAATCATGAAAATAACATGTAAAACTATGAATTAAACCCCAAAACTCATCATTTTCATCAAGAACTCTTATAGTTCATAACTTTTCAACCGGATGTTTGAATCACCTAAGACGAACTCCGTTTTTTACCAAATTTCATAGTTACCCTTTAAACATCATAACAAATCTGTACCGGGTTCCGGAACCAGAATACGGGCATGATACAAATGATTTCAAACATTAATTCTTTTCTTTGTCTCACAATAAATTCAGCAAAACAATTTCTTTCAAAAATTGATTTCTAAGGCTTGGGACCTCGGAATTCATTTCTGGGCATACGCCCGAGTCTCATATATTACTGCGGACCTCCCTGGATCGTCGGAACACAGATCCGGGTATGTTTACGCAAAATGTTGACCAAAGTCAATTATTAGTAAATTTAAATTCTAGAAATCAGTATATCTCATATTTTCACATAAAAGCTTTCCGATTTCACGCTCGGACTACGCACGCAAATAGAGGTATTTAAAATTAGTCTTTTTAGGGCTATTAAACCCAGAACAGAGTCTAAATTCATAAAATGACCTCTTGGGTCATCACATGAAGTGTAACAGAACTTTAGATATTTTTGCATGAAGTTTGGCCTGACTTGCAAAGGCAATCACGCAAATTTCAGTTCACAGTGCAAACGGAAAACTTCAGTTCAATAAAACAATAGCATGTGTTGGCTGAAGTTTTTGTTTGTAATTGATGAACTTCAGCATTCTAGTAGCTAAAGCTTTGTTTGTAATTGCTGAACTTCAACATTCTAGTAGGTGAAGCTTTTGCTTATAATTGCTGAACTTCAGCATGTTTTAACTGAAGTTTTATTCTGTATTTGCTACACTTCAGCATGTTTTAGCTGAAGCTTTATTCTGTTTGTGATGAACTTCAGGGCAGAAGTTTGTTTTGTATTTGTTGAACTTCAGCATTCTAAGAGGTGAAGTTTTTGTTTATTTTTGTAGCGACTTGATCGGTCGTTTTGAGAATTTGCACTTCGCTCGATAGTTTGGGGACACAAGTATCTCCGTATGATTTATTAGGACTTGTGTGCAAAATTTGAGTTCATTCCGAGTTGATTTGATATGTTTCAGCGTCGTTTCTTCAAGCATAAATGATATCATATTGAACAAATGAGCTCTGATTTCTTTTTTGATTGAAGCATTAGAATCTTATCGTAATTACGGACTCATAGCAAAAAGAATCGTCAAATTTGGACATCATACGAGGATTTTATGGTAATTTTTACTAAGAATTAGGCTGTCATATTTTTTTCAGATTAATTATGGAATTGCCACTGGCGGCGTATTTAAAAATCTGCACTATTTACAAATATTGAACCAACATATCTCCTTCATTATAAGGTCAAATTGAGTGATTCAAAAGCCTACCTTGACTAGAATTTCACAAGGAATCCATTGGAGGAATAAAAAGCTAGTTTTGAGATTGTTTGGCATGAGAAATGAGGCAGAATAGCTGACGGAAAAATATATAAAATAAGGGTTTGTTCATTCGGTCATATATTGAGTTGGGAAGCTTGGGTTTGGGCGATTTTGGAGGCAATTTTTACCATATGGATTGGGGTAAGTGTTCTCTACTCGGTTTTGGTTATATTTCATGAATCCATCTTCGTTTTTGGGATTTGATTGATGATTTCAAAGTGAAATTGAGGGAGTTAGGGATTGAGTTTTGGAGAGTTTGATGTGAGGATGTGACGGACCAAACGGAGTCCTATTTTGATGAATTTTATATGGTTAGACTCGAGAGAGAATGAGGTTTATAGTTCTGTCATTTTTGACTGGTTTCGAGATCTGGGCCCGGGGTTGGATTTTGGCCGATTTTGGATTTTTGTCATATCTTGTAGTTTTTATTGTGGAATTTGATTCATTAGCCTATGTTGATGGTATTAATATGATTATGGTTGGATTCAGAGGTTTTGGAGATCGAGTCTAGAGACGAGGGCATCCCAGAGTAGGATTTTACGCTATTGAGGTAAGTATCTTGCCTAACTTTGTGTGGGGGACTTCCCCTTAGGATTTGAGTCCTCTATGTTAATTGTAGCCCGTGCATGCCAGTTGACGAGTGCGTGCCCGGTGTTATTTGTGGAAAATTTTCCTTTAGGGTTCTTAGGTCCTTATGTTCATTAAGCGGGAAGTTTTCTTATATAATTGGGTTTCATATTTGCTAGTTTTACCTCTACGTGTTCTATACATGTTGTTAGCTTTTCTCTAACTCTTACTTGTTATTTGGCTCTTATTTGTCTTAATTGAAGTGATGCCTTCCTTAATGTTTTGATACTTCTTAATTGTGAGTTCCTCTATGACTCTGTGCAAATATGCTACATGTCCAATTGTTGTGGTTACCGGTGAAGTTATCACGTGTCTTACCTGCCTCGTTGTCCTTGTGAAGGTTATTGTATTCCTTTGATTTTTTCGTATTTCTCTTGTTGTCGTGTACTCATACTCTTGGTGGTATAAATTCTTGTAATTGAGTTGTTGCTTTGTTGTTGTTGATTTAAACTATGTACGGTGGGATCGGGTTGTGCGTCGCAACAGGAGGAATAAGGGTGATCTGTTGAGGAGGAATAAGGGTGAAATGTGATTGTCTGGTAGGATCGGGTTGCACGCCGTAACAAGGAGTAATAAGGGTGGATAGGTGGGATTGGGTTGCACACCGCAACAGGAGGAATAAGGGTGATATATTGAGGAGTAATAAGGGTGGACTGGTGGGATCGGGTAGCACGCTGCAACAAGGAGTAATAAGGGTGAATGCTCATGTTGTTACCAATTATATATATGTATTATTTACTTTTATTATAATTGTTGAGGAGGAATAAGGGAGGATTGGTGGGATCGGATTGCATGCTGCAACATATATATTACTTACTTTTATTACAATTGTTAAGGAGGAATAAGGGATGACTGGTGGGATCGGGATGCGCGCCGCATCAATATATGCGTTCAGTATTCTCTTCTGACTGTGTAGGTTATTCCAGTATTTTTGCATTTCAATTAAGGATTGGTTTTAGCTGATACTGATAGACCCTAATTCATTGTCCGAGACCTTGATGAATTGTATTTCGGGTTCCACTGAGCTTTGAGGATTGAGTTATTGACATTGGGTTATTGACTTGCCGTTGTTCCTTGAATTCTTTTCATGAAACTATTACTATGGTGAACTATTTTTCAAAGTAAATTTACTACGTTGAATCATTTCCTCTTGTCCTACTAAGTTGTTAGTAATATAGTGATTTAAAATAAAGGAATTAGTATTACGCTACTTTGTATGACCTTTTAAATTTCAACTCATCGTATATACATATATATACATTTCAATCATTCAAATTCCAATAATTGTTATATTTCTTTTCAGTTAGTTTCTCAATTAAACTTCCTTAACCCGTTTGAGATTTGATCTTACTTAAAAAGGATTTTCTATTAAGTTTTAATTTAATAAATCCTATATTAAAGGCAATAGCTTATTTGATGTTGTATTTTATTTGAAAAGGGTATTTTCTTAATTCAAATGATTTCAAAAAAATAACTTCCTCTTTTCTCGTTGATTTCCTAATTGGTTTAGAAACTAAAAATTTATTTTATGTTATATAAATGAGACTCCTTGGGCGTCTTAATTACTTGGTTACAGATATTATGTTATGGGTAATATGTGGATTTTGTTGTGCAAACTGAGATGGAACTATGTGGGCACAAGGTGCATGTGTGATAAGGTGTCACGACCCGAATTTCCCACCATCGGGACCGTGATGGCGCCTAACGTTGAACCCGCTAGGCAAGCCAACATCAACATTTAATTTACCTTATTCCTTTAGTATTATCTAATAACATGTGAAATACAACACTAACATAAATAAAAGAACAAAATGAGTCAAGGTATATAAACACAATTTAATGCCTTTACAAAATTTCACAAAAACCAATCCCAGAATTTTGGAGTCACAAACTCACGGACTGTCAATGAATAATACATATAAAGGTCTGAATGAAGTAAGTACATCTATTTCTAAAATAACTAGAACATAATACAAAAGGAGTAGGAGGGGACGCCAAGGCCTGCGGACGGCTGCAGGACTACCTCAGGGTCTCCATTGGACTGAAGGCAGCAACCTCGATCTATGGTCTGTAGGGTCCTGCACCGGGATCTGCACGAAAGTGCAGAGTGTAGCACAGTACAACCGACCCCATGTACTGAATAAGTGCCGAGCCTAACCTCGGCAAAGTAGTGACGAGGCTAGGACACGACAACCAAAATCACCCTGTGCAATTTAATAGTATACGGAGAAACATAATACAAAGAGAAATAAGTAGCTAAGCATAAAGGAAAAGGGGAACATGCTGAGTGGAGGAAATATCAAAATGGAAATAATGAGGTAAGGCAAAATTTAGATATCAATTTAAGCAATAGAATAGTAATACGAAAACAAGTGCACGGCATCACCCTTCGTATTTTTACCTCGCAATATCATGGCACGACATTACCCTTTGTGCATTATCTCTCATATCATTGCACTGCATCACCCTTCGTGTGTTAACATTCACTCAAAATCTCACGCACGACATCACCCTTCATGCTTTTACACTCTTCCTCACCCAATCACATCAAATGATAGCAATCCAATAAGGAAAAATAACTGAGTACAGAAATAAAACCATAACGTCCCGACAGGGAGCCAACAATGGAATCAATACCATCCCGGCAAGGGAAAACAACTATATCCAATCTCACTTAGTACATAACTTCACATAAAAATCTTCAACTGAAACTATTACTCAACACTATTCAATATCAAGGAATTTCCACCAACATGGATAACTATAAAGTGAAACTCAAATATTACTTATGAAAAACCACATAAATCACAATATTCGACTCACAGGAATGCTTGACACCAACGTATACGTACTCATCACCTCACATATACGTTGAACATGATACTTACACATAGAAAATATGACACAACACCTATTCCCTCAAGCGAAGGTTAAGCCAAACACTTACCTCGAATTCCACGACCAAACTCAAGCCTCGATTACTGCTTTCCCTTTTGAATTTGACTCCAATTCACCTGTATCTAGACATATTTAACTTAATAACATCAATAAATGCTAAACAATTCAATCCCAATGCTTAATTATAGGTTTTATATCATTCTTCCCAAAAAGTCAAAAATCGACCCCGGGCCCGCTTGGTCAAAGCACGAGGTTCGGACCAAAATCCGATCACCAACGAGCCCGAATATATAATTAGTTCCGGAATCCGACCCAAATACGAGGTCTAAATTCCAATTATTCAAAAAGCCCTAACTCTACTCAAATCCCCAATTTTCTACCCTTAAGAACATGATTTAGGCCTAGAAATCTAATGGGTGTTAAGAAAAATTAAAGAAAACGAGATTAAGAGCACATACCTATGGTTTTGTGGTAAAATGCCTCTTCAAAATCGCCCACGTTTGAGTTTAAGTGAAAGAGTTATGAAAATTTTGAAGAATCCCGTTTTGTTTACTGTTTTTAAAAGACAGGGGGAAAATAGCCTATGCAAACGTGACCAGGGCAGTGCGTTCGCATAGGGTCCCCTCCCCTTCCCTTCGCGTTCGCGTCCAAAGGGGCACGTTCGCACAATGTTAAACTACCCAGCCCTCAGCCCCCTTACTATACTATGTGATCGCGGCTGGCCATGTGCGTTCGCGTAGAGTAACCTACTAAGGCTCCGCGTTCGCACCTAGTTCTATGCATTCGAATAGTGAAAATCTTCCCCCCTCCCAATTTGTGTTGTGTGTTCGCATGGGTTACCACGCGTTCGCATAGGACAAAAACTCAGACACCAGCAACAGCCAAAAACACCAGATTTTCAAAGTTTAAATCACCCCGACGCCTATTCGAAAATTACCCGAGCCCTCGGGGCTCCGAACCAAACATACACACAACCTCAAAAACATCCTATGGACTTACTCGTGCGATCAAATCGCCAAATTAACATCTTAAACAACGAATTTAGCATTAAAACCAAAGAAAAATTCCACAACTTCCAAAGTATCAAATTTCACAACTACGGGTTCGAATCACGTCAAACGACTTCTGTTTCTTACCAAATTTTACAGACATATCATAATTATCATATTGAACCTATACCGGGCTCCGGAACCAAAATACGGGCCCGATACCATAAATTTCAAATATAATCAAATTTCTAAAATCTCTTATATTTTCAGAAAAATAATTTCTTCCAAAAATTTATTTCTCGGGCTTGGGACCTCGAAATTCGATTCCGGGCATACTCTCAAGTCCCATATTTTCCTACGGACCCTCCGGGACCGTCAAATCACGGATCTGGATCCATTTTCCCAAAATATTGACCAAAATCAACTTAAATCAAATTTTTAAGGCAGAAACTAGTATTTTCTTAGTTTTTCATATAAAAGCTTCCCGGCTATACGCCCGGGCTGCGCACGCAAAATGAGGTGAGATAAAAGGAGGCTTTCAAGGCCTCGAAACGCCATTTTGACTTATAAAATAAGGGATGACCTTTTGGGTCATCACATAAGGGTTTGGAAGTTGAGATTTATGATATGAGATTTCGAGGATTAGGATGGTCGGAAATGTGTATTAGGAATGATGTGATTGGTTGAGCGAACATTGTTTTCCTTGTTTGAGCATATTTTTACTTGTCTGTATCCCAGCTATGTTGGTGTTAATTTACTTGGTTACTTTTTGGTACAATCCGTGTTTTTCCCTTATCATCTCTACTGTTTGTAATTTGATTTCTTCCTGCTATTGGCATTGCTTTGTTATCTTTATCTTATTAGTTTATTATCATGTCTTGTTCAGCTTATTAGGCCAGTAGGCGTCTTGATTGTTCCTCGTCACTACTCCACCGAGGTTAGTCTTGATACTTACTGGGTAGCGCTGTGGTGTGCTCGTACTACACTTGTGTACATTTATGTATGGATCCATGTATTTGATCGTTAGTAGATGTGCGGATCGTTGATGTGGAGACTCATGCTAAACCTGTTGCTGCGTTCGCAGGTCTCGGAGTCACCTTCTATTGTACTTATTTCCATTATTTCCTTTTGTTCTGGAACAGTGATGTATTCATTTTGTACAACTATTCCTAGAAAGGCTTATGACTTGTATTACCGGTTTTGGGATTATAAATTGTTTAGAGATTTCTATTTCGGAATTTTTCGAAGTTAGTAAATATTGTCGTTATTTCTGTTAATGTTAGGCTTACCTAGTCTTAGAGACTAGGTGCCATCACGACTCCTTTGGAGGGATTTTGGGTCGTGACATTCTTAGAGTTGAAGTTCTAAAATAACAATGAATTTAATAGATCATGATTAGCAGCGATTGATGATGTTCATTATAAAGATTAAGAATGAAAAATATTTTCGACCTGAAAACAAGTTTCTACAGATAAATTAGAATCAAAAACCAATGTGCCTGTAAAGCTAAAATATCTAAGAGGTTAAATTATTGTAAATAAGATCAAACTGAACATAATGGGACAAGCAGATATATATATATATATATATATGAGTCATCAGGATAGAACGCATAATAATATCTCAATCTTCAGCATTCAGAAAACGAAGGAGGAACTGAAGTTGTTTAAATAGTGGGTACAAGTTAAAACTTTTTTAAAAAGTGGGTATATGTTAAATGGGAGCGACCAAATAATGCGCTCCGTGTAATTTTTACTTTATTAGGTTACAATTAGGCCAACAATAAATATAAAAAGTAAAAATATGATTAGAAAAAGAGAGGTTATGTCCATGAGCATGTTATTTGCTGAAAACTGATGATACTAAAAGCATGTTGAGCAACATCTGTGAGGCTGCTGAGTATGGAAAAGTTATAGAGATGGTTACTTCGTGAAATGACTGACTAGCTTAAAAATAGCTCGACGAGTTTCCGAACAATGCATGGTGCGAAAAAGATTTAGAATCGATAAATGTTCTAAATATTAAAAAACAAAGTTAAGTAGTCTTACAAATAAGGAAAACTTTAATCAGTAAAATTTTAGTTGACTTCAAAGTAATAAATATTAAGAAAATATTTAAATAACTATTTTGTCCAGTATGAACTCTATTTTAAAATGATAAAAAAGACGAATGATATTTCGCTAAGGTCCTTTGTACTTTTAATATAAATACTAGTTTCTATTAACGTGTGTTGCACGTGAGAAATGATACTTGATGTTTTAGTCAATTGTTTATATGAAGGGACACCAAATTCAATTAATGAGAGAAATATAAATACCCCTAATGGAAATGTCGAAAAAATATTATTACATTAGCATAATAAGTGTGTCACGACCCGAATTTCCCACCGTCGGGCTCGTGATAGCGCCTAACGTTGAACCCGCTAGGCAAGTAAACATGAATATTTAATCTACCTTACTCCTTTATTATTATCTAATAATACGTGAAATACAACACTTAACATAAATAAAAGTACAAAATAAAGCAAGGTATATAAACTCAATTTAATGCCTTTACGAAATTTCACAAAAACCAATCCCAGAATTTTGGAGTCAAAAACTCACGGACTGTCTACGAATAATACATATAAAGGTCTGAATGAAATAAGTACATCTCTTTCTGAAATAACTAGAACAAAATACAAAAGAAGTATGAGGGGACGCCAAGGTCTGCGGACGCTTGCAGGACTACCTCAGGTTCTCCGTTAGACTGAAGGCAACAACCTCGATCTATGGTCCGTAGGGTCCTACACAGGGATCTGCACGAAAGTGCAGAGTGTAGCATCAGTACAACCGACCCCATGTACTGAGTAAATGCCGAGCCTAACCTCGACGAAGTAGTGACGAGGCTAGGAACGACAACCAAACTCAACCTATGTAGTTTAATAGTATAGGGAGAAAATAATACAACGAGAAATAAGCAGTTAAGCATAACGGAAAAGCGGAACATGCTGAGGGGAGGAAATATCAAATAATGGAAATAACGAGGTAAGGCACAATTTAGATCTCAATTTAAGCAACGGAATAGTAATGCGAAAAGAAGTGCACGGCATCAGCCTTCATGCTTTTACTCTCGTCCTCACCACCAGAATCAATATAGTCGGCACGACATCACCCTTTGTTCTTTTACCTCACAATATCATGGCACGGCATTATCCTTCGAGCATTACCTCTCATATCATGGCACGACATCACCCTTCGTGCTTTTAAAATCACAATATCGGCACGGCAACACCCTTAGTGCATTAACATTCACTCAAAATCTCACGCACGGCATCACCCTTCGTTCTTTCACACTTTTCCTCACCCAAACACATCAAATGACAGCAATCCAATAAGGAAAATAATAGAGTAAACAGAAATAAAACCATAACGTCCCGACAAGGGAGTCAACAGTACAATTAACACCATCCCGACAAGGGAAAACAGCTATATCCAATCTAACTTAGTATATAACTTCAGATAAAAATCTTCAACTAAAACTAATACTCAACACTATTCTATATCAAGGAATTTTCACCAACATAGATAACTATAAAGTGAAACTCAAATATTACTTACGAAAAACTACAAAATTCACAATATTCGACTCACGGGCATACTTGACACCAACGTATAGGTACTAGTCACCTCACTTATACGTTGAACATGATACTTACACATAGTAAATATGACACAACACCTATTCCCTCAACCTAAGGTTAAGCCAAACACTTATCTCAAATTCCACGACCAAACTCAAGCCTCGATTACCGCTTTCCCTTTTGAATTTGACTCCAATTCACTTGTATCTAGACAAATTCAAATCAATAACATCAATAAATGCCAAATAATTCCACCCCAACGCTTAATTATAGGTTTTACATTATTCTTCCCAAAAAGTCAAAAATAGACCCCCGGGCCTGCTTGGTCAAAACTCGAGGTTCGGGCCAAAACCCGATCACCCATTCACCCACGAGCCACAATATGTAATTAGTTTCGAAATCTGACCTCAAAACGAGGTCTAAATTTCAATTATTCAAAAAGTCCTAACTCTACCCAAATCCCAATTTTCTACCATTAAAACCTTAGAATTCTTGATAAAAGTTGATGAAAATAATTAGGAAATTGAAGGAAATTAGTTAGTGGACACTTACCTATGATTTGGGAAGAGATTCTCTTGAGAAAATCGCCCTTGGTCTCCTATTTTTGTGAAGAAGTAAAAATAAAATCGGATGAAGCTCTAACTAAAACACACTGCCTGACCCTCGCACTTGCGGTGCCTGGGTTGCACCTGCGCTTACGCAGGTGCGGAAAAGTGGCCGCACCTGCGGAAATGGGCAAGGCTTCTGAGGGTCGCACCTGCGGAGGTGCATCTGCTTCTGCGAGACCGCTTCTGCGGAATTTTTGTCGCACCTGCGGAAAGGGGCTGGCTGGGGCTGGACCGCTCGCAGGTGCGGGCACACCAAAACTGGTGCACCAGCAGTGATTTTCCAACTCTAAACACCCTAGAACCTACTCGAAACTCACCCGAGCCCTCGGGGCTCCAAACCGAACATGCACACAAGCTCAAAAACATCCTACGGACTTACTCGTGCGATCAGATCGCTAAATTAACATCTTAAACAACGAATTTAGCATTAAAATCAAAGAAAAATTCCAAAACTTCCATAGTATCAAATTTCACAACTACTGATCCGAATCACGTCAAATTACCTCCATTTCTTACCAAATTTTACAGGCACAACTCAAATATCATATTAAACTTGTACCGGGCTCCGGAACCAAAATACGGGCCCGATACCATAAATTTCAAATATAACCAAATTTCCAAAAACTCTTATATTTTCAGTAAAATAATTTCTTTCAAAAATTCATTTCTCGGGCTTGGGACCTCGGAATTCAATTCTGGGCATACGCCCAAGTCCCATATGTTCTACGGACCCTCCGGGACCGTCGAATCACGGGTCCGGGTGCGTCTACCCAAAATGTTGACCGAAGTCAACTTAAATTCAATATTAAAGGCCAATTCAGCATTTTTCTCAGTTTCTCACATAGAAGCTTCCCGGATATACGCTCGGGCTGTGCACGCAAAACTAGGTGAGATAAAAGGAGGTTTCTAAGGCCTCGGAACACAGTTTTGACTTATAAATGAGAGATGACTTTTTGGGTCATCACATTCTCCACCTCTAAAACAATCGTTCGTCCTCGAATGGACATAGAAAAGTACCTGAATCGGGGAAAAGATGGGGATATCGGCTCTCCATATCAGACTCAGAATCCCAGATAGCTGCCTCGGCAGGCTGACCTCTCCACTGGACACGAACCGAAGGATAACTCTACAATCTCAACTGACGAACCTGTCGGTCTAATATGACTACCGGCTCCTCCTCATAGGTCAAATCCTTGTCCAACTGGACACTGCTGAAATCTAACACATGGGCTGGATCTCCGTGATATTTCCGAAGCATAGACACATGAAACACCGGATGCACAGCTGATAAATTCGGTGGCAATGCCAGTCTGTAAGCCACCTCTCCCACTCTGCCAAGAATCTCAAATGGACCAATGAATCTAGGGCTTAGCTTGCCCTTCTTCCCAAATCTCATCACGCCCTTCATGGGCGACATGCGAAGCAATACCCGCTCCCCAACCATGAATTCCAAATCACGAACTCTGCGGTCGGCATAACGCTTCTGCATGGACTGAGCTGTACAAAGTCTATCCTGAATGATTTTAACCTTATCCAAGGCATCCTGCACTAACTCCGTACCCAGCAACCGAGCCTCTCCTGGCTCAAACCACCCAACCGGCGACCGACACCGCCTACCATATAATGCCTCATAAGGAGCCATCTGAATGCTCGACTGATAGTTGTTGTTTTAGGCAAACTCAGCTAATGGCAAGAACTAGTCCCAAGAGCCTCCAAAGTCAATGACACAGGCTCATAGCATATCCTCCAAAATCTGAATAGTAAGCTCGGACTGTCCGTCCGTCTGAGGATGAAATGATGTGCTCAACTCAATCCTCGTGCCCAACTCATGCTGAACTGCCCTCCAGAAATGCGAGGTAAACTGCGCACCTCGGTCAGAAATAATAGACACGGGCACACCATGAAGATGAACAATCTCCCTAATGTAGATCTCTGTCAATCTCTCTGAAGAGTACGAAACTGCTACAGGAATGAAATGCGGTGACTTGGTCAGCCTATCCACAATGACCCATACTGCATCGAACTTCCTTTGAGTCTGTGGGAGTCCAACAACCAAATCCATGGTGATATGCACCCCACTTCCACTCAGGAATCTCAATCTGCTACATAAATCTGCCCGGTCTCTGATGCTCATACTTTACCTGCTGACAATTCAAACACTGAGCTACATATGACACAATATCCTTCTTCATCCTCCTCCACCAATAATGCTGCCGCAAATCCTGGTACATCTTTGCGGCGCCCGGATGGATAGAATATCGGGAACTATGGGCCTCCTCTAATATCAACTCACGAAGTCCATCCACATAGGGTACACAAATACGACCCTGCATCTGTAAAACTCCATCATCACCAACTGGAACCTGCTTGGCATCACCGTGTCGGACCGTATGCCTAAGGACACACAAATGAGGATAATTATACTGCCAGTCTCGAATACGATCAAATAATAAGGAACGAGCAACTGTATAAGCTAGAACACGACCGGGCTCAGAAACATCCAATCTCATGAACTAGGATTTGAGGATGCTGATGTTGAAGAAGTAGTACTAGATTCAACCAGGGACGTTGAGGATACAACTTTAATCGACTCT
>ML324085.1:0-28707 GCA_005239505.1 Nicotiana paniculata
CCCCGGATTATATTTGCAACGCCCGTTTAGTCTTTTATAAGACATAGTTGAGCGTGATCAGGCGTGCAGTCCGATCCATATAATAGTCGACTACGCTTACTGGGGGTGTACAGACTCCTAGAGGGGCTCCTCAGCCCAAGCGCTATATTGCTGCGGCATGCAGCCCGATCCAATATATATATTTCTGCGGCGTGCAGCCCGATCCATATATAATGTATATTGATGCGGTGGGCAACCCGATCCATATATATAATATATATATTGCTGCGACGTGCAGCCCGATCCACATATAATATATATTACTGCGGCGTGCAGCCCGATCAATATGTAATATATAACATAGCGGCGTGCAGCACGATCCATAACTATCCTCACATACTCCGCGCTCGGCCTCACTATGTCATTCTCACAAGCCACTTGGGCAATAAATCTCAACTCACAGGACTCAGCCCGAAATACTAGCCACTCGGGCAATTCGTTTCAACTTATGGGACTCAGCCCAAAATACTAGCCACTCGGGCAATTCATCTCAACTCACGGGGCTCAGCCCAAAATACTTCTTAGAGTTTCAAAGCAGTATGATAACAGTGAAAATAACAACAAGTAGGAAACATGACTGAGTTCAAAGATGTTCTATCAGGATAGTGGGAAAATAGTGTAAAAGTACCTTTGAGGGTATAAACAGGTCGGCACAAGGCCCCAAACATGGAAAAAATACCATGAGGGTCTAAATAGGTCGGCACGAGGCCCCAAACATGGCTCACAACCCAAAACAGGTATCAAGTTGAATACGTGGCTTAATAGTCGCTACGGGACAGACCAGGTCACAATCCCTATCGGTGCACGCCCCCACGCTTGTCACCTAGCATGTGTGTCACCTCATTTACCAAAACAATATCAAATAATGGGGTGTCATACCCTCAGGTTTAGAGTTACAATCGTTACTTAACTCAAAAAATCCCAAAAGATACTCCACGATACACTTGCCCCTCGAATTGGCTCCCAAATGCTCTGAATCTAACCAAAATCAGATTAACATCATCAAACCCAATCGAAAGATATAAATTTTAACACAATTCTCAAAATTCGGCCAAATCCGAGCCCCGAGCCCACATCTCGAAATTCAATAAAATTTACATCAATAGGATCCTCATCCTCCCATGATTCTACACATACCAAGAACACCACAATCAGACCACAATTGCCCACTCAAATCACCAAAAGAATTTTCTAAACTTCCTCCCATTTTCCCAATTATTCGCACCTGCTGACCCGCACCTGTGGTCCCAGGTGCGCACCTGCGAAAACCCACTAACAGTCAATATTTTGCACCTGCAAGTTCTTTTCCGCACCTGCGCCCCATGCTTCACACCTGCGGCATCACACGTGTGGCTCCCCATCCGCAAGTGCGGCCACACCAGTAAAATCACACCAGCAGCTATTTGGCTGCAAATTCCTAAGTCCAACCCTCCGTTAACCATTCGCAATCAATCCCGATCCCCTCGGGGCCCCAACAAAACATACCAACACACTCTATAGCATCTTCAAACTTAGTCGAGCCTTCGAATCACCAAAAACAACATAAAAACACCAAAATTACGTCAAGTTCAAGCCTATGAACTTTGAAACTTCTAAATCTCGCCAATGATGCTGAAACCAGCAAAAACACACCCGATTGACCTGAAAAGTTGCACACATATCCAAAATGACATTACGAACCTGCTCCGACTTCTGGAATTCCATTCCGACCTAGATAGCCTATTTTCCACACCCGATCGGAAATAGCCAAAAACTAACTTCTGCCAATTCAAGCCTAATTCTACACTGTACATCAAAACTTCATTACGAATATACTCCTAAGTCCTAAATCACCTAACGAAGCTATCCAAGCCATAAAATCCGCATTCCGATGTCATTTACCAATAAGTCAACTCCTAGTTCGACTTTTCAACTATTAAACTATTTTAACAGACTAAGTGCCTCTATTCTCACCACGACCACGCGAACACAAACCAAGAGACCCTACACAGCATAAACAGGCTAAGAAATATATGATAAAGCAGAAATGGGGGAAACAGGGCTGATCTCACGAAATGACCGGCCGGGTCGTTACATCCCAAAACCCAGTAGTACAATTCATAAGCTTTATAGAGTTTACCATAACTTCTAATTATAATTGTTTGGAAACAAATAAAACAGTGTGAATGCAAGTAGGAATGTGACTCCGAAGCCTGCGAGCACAACGACAGGTTTACCTTAAGTCTCCTCGGCAAGAGTCCACTCAACTATTAACGATCAATACCTAGATCTGCACAAAAATGTGTAGAAGACTAGTATGAGCACACCACAGCGGTGCCCAGTAAGTATCAAGACTAACCTCGGTGAAGTAGTGGCGAGGACTAGTCAAGACAACCACTGATCTAATAAACTGAACAAGCATCAATATAGGAATAAAGGAAAACTATATACACATAAAGGCTATGCAATATAGCTAACAATACAGTGAATTCGATAAAGAAGGAAAAACAATAAGTATCAACGGAAAACACGAAACAACACAAGGATTTAATAGAACACAACAAATATGGAATGTAAATATACAACACGGACATGTAATGTCACAACAACTTCAACCACTTCTACATCAAATTCGTAGTCATCTCTACGAGGTTTAGAACCTCGGACAAATCACCACATTTATGGGTCCCAATATTCGAACCCTAACACTTGGCATCTTGCACCCTCATTCGAGTGCTAACCGCACGAACGATTTATGAGCCGATTGGGTCATCTCCACCCATATGGTAAGTACAACAAGAATATCTATACTTGACAACAACAAGGAGCCCTAAATTCATTACTAGTACTTAACGAAGTGTATGCTTGTGCAGATGTCCTAACATGATTCAAAAATCATCTCACAAATTTCCACACGAATAAACTCACACAGTAAGTGTTCCAGTACAGAATATCAGCAACAATGAATGTCCCCAGGCCAACACAAGTATCACAAACAATCCCTGACATAGCCCACCTTGTCTCGCCATGTGTGCAATAGTAAAGTATATGCCCACCTTGTTTCGCCACATGTGCATAAGAATGTTCCCACCTTATCTCGCCACATGTGCAACCCTCAATCTCATATCATGCCTTATCATGCTGCACGAGCAACATCAATAGTAAATACGGCACAGCAGAAACCTCGTGCAAATCCCAATGTCAACAACCGCATGGCAGAAACCTCGTGCATCACCACAACAAGTACAACAAGAACAATGGAAACAGTTTAAGATACAGATAATACATCAACTCAAGAATCTTCGATCACAAGATAGGAAAAAGTAGTT
Source organism: Nicotiana paniculata (assembly GCA_005239505.1). NCBI lineage: Eukaryota > Viridiplantae > Streptophyta > Magnoliopsida > Solanales > Solanaceae > Nicotiana > Nicotiana paniculata. The sequence goes on from ML324085.1 coordinate 3,348, forward strand.
CACGAGAAATAAACATAATAAGGAGAGTTAGGCATATTAAGAATCACTCAACAAGGAATGAAAATAGCATGTAATAGCCGCACCTAATTACACGGGTTAACAATAAGAAATCAACAAAAATCTGATTACTCTATTTATGGGCAAGCCAACTAAGATATATGCTATCCAAACTTCCTTTAAGGTCGGTAGTTTCAAGGGTATTCAAAAATTTCATTTAAGCACAAGCAACGTGAAAATAATCATAACCTCAGTCAAGACCAAACCATTCTAGAATGAGATAAAGATAATTAGAATTAGAGATAAACAGTTAAGAAGACATAGCATGACAGTAAAAGGAAATAAAATCTTCAGATAATTCAGTTAGGAGTCAAATAGGCAATAGGAGTAAATCCAAAAGTAAGAACTTCCACATTTAAGCAAATAAAGATGACACTAGAAATTAGGAAATTCAATCATGCTAAGGAAAATTCATACTCCGCGAATATAAGGACCTAAGATTGCTAAGGGTTAACTTTCCACAAACAAGTCCGAGCAAGAACTCGTCACCTCGCGTACACGGACTACAATCAACATAGAAGACTCAAATCCTAAGGGGTAATTCCCCCACACAAGGTTAGGCAAGATACTTACCTCAACCGCTCAAATCAAACATGAAATCATGTTCTTTCCACGAGTATCCGACTCCAAATAGCGCAAATCTAATCAAATCAATAGCATTGTGTAAATAATATTACACACAACTAGTTTAACTAATAAATTCGAAGCTAAGACGAGAAATTAGGAAAATTTTCCAAAAAGTACAACGGGCTCACGTATCAGAATCGGGTAAAAATTTATAAATTTTGAACACCTGCTCAATTATGAGAACACTCGAACAAAATTCATCAAAAACAAACGTCAAAATCTCACTCAAATCTCGGATTTTCAATTGGGAAACGTTTTCTCCCATGTCCAATCTTTTACTCTGTAAGGTGGAATAGATAATGGCTGCGTACCTGGAAACACATCAATCCGAATTAAATCTCTCTATCTGGCGGAACTCCAGGAAGCTCATTCGAAAATACTTCTAGATACTCATTCAGAACCGGCATGAACTCGGGAGCAAGCACCTCTGAAGTGATGTCCGCAACCCGGAATAAATGGTTGATACACCCCTTCTTGATAATTTTTGAGGCCTTGAGGTAGGAAATAAACCTACCCCTCGGCACAACATCATTCCCCTTCCATTCGATAACCGGTTCGTTAGGAAACTCGAGCCTCATAATTCTGGTTCGGCAATCGAGTTTAGCAAATCACAAATAGAGCAAATCCATTCCCATGATAACGTTAAATCCACCATTTCTAGATCAATAAGATCGGTCGTGGTATCCCGACTACACACCGTGACAACACAATTCTTATAGACTCACGCGGCCATAATAGAATCACCAACCGGAGTCGACACAGAGAATGGCTCATGAAGCTGTTCGGGATCTATCCCAAAACTTGAAGCAATAAATGAAATAACATATGACAAAGAAGACCCGGGGTCAATAAGAGCATAAACATCATGTGACTGAACAGTCAGAATAGCTGTGACAACATCTGTGGAAGCCTCTGCACTCTGGCGACCACTCAAAGCATAGAACCGACTGGGTCCCCCTCGACCCCATGCTCCACCCCTAGCTGCACCGCGCCCTGCTGGAGATGGAGGTCCGTGGGCTGGAGGGCGTGATAAATATGTAGCGGCTGAAGAGCTGGATGGCTGAGCAGTGCCGCTACCCGCGCCTTGACTGGGTGCGCGGCAGTCTCACTGGTGTAAGACCCCAAAAAATTTTGGTAAGTAATATAGGATTCGGGATGCCAAGTAAACTAATTATAATATTTTATGTGCTTTAAATATGATGTAAATGAATGGGATGTGGTTAATAAGAGTATGAGACATATAATAAGTGATGTGAGGTCCAAGGGGAAGCCTAAGGCTAAGCCAAATGGAAAAATTTCATAATAGGCTAAAATTCCAAAGGTACTTGAACTAGTCAACACTTTGAATGAGCATATATAATTATATATAAGATATTATTTGATGAATAACCTATCAAATGAAAGTTCTTTTAGTGTAGTTTCCAACTCTTCAAACCGTTCATCATTTGGACGTTCCTACGCAAAGTTATGATCAAATTACCAAAGATTGAAAAAAAATGCGATCCTGTGTCAAATTTGCGATCGCATTTCATGTCGCATGTTGACTATGCGATCGCAGATTAGGTCGCAGATTGGGTTAGTGTAGCCCAATTTTGGGCAGCTATTTTTGGATGCATTCTGCGGCCAACATTCTTGTTCTGCGGTCCATTCTGCGATCGCAGACCCTGTTCCAGAGGTTTATTTTTCCTTTTTTTATAACCCGACCCCATTTTCATAAATAGGTTTAAGGGCTTCATTTGGGGTCATTTTCTACTCAATTTAGAGAGAGATGAGAGCATACAGAGAGAGAAATAAGGGGCATAACTTCATAATCATCAAAATCTTTCTCAAGTCTTCATGAATCAAAAAAGATAACCATAGATTGCCTTCCATCCGGGTAAGTTCTACTTCCAAAAATTTCATGCAAGAAGTTAAGTGTTCAAATATGTTGTGAGGGTTAGAAATAGGCCATGCATGTGGGAATAAGTTGTAGTATGTTCTATTAAAGAACTAATTTGGGTAGTTCATGTTAAAAATTGGGTGAAGGAAGGAGAGATTTCCATTTCTAAACCTTGTAGTCTACTTCACATGCTAGGTGTTAGATGAAATTCCTAAAAGAGTTATACCATGGGTAATCTTTCTAATTATTAATCGATTTCATCTCCTTAAAGATTGTTATGGCTAGAGGTGTTGGTATATTTTATAAACCTAAGGAAAAGCTCTTTGAGGTATGTGTGGCTAACTTTAACTCTTGTAGAATCCCCTGGTTGTGACGAACATACGGTACGTGTTCCTTGTGTGATAAAATATGAAATAACTGTCTTAGTTGATGGCCACCCCACTGTGTTATATGCGATTGAGATAAATGATTTGGCATGCCTACCTTATGGCGTGCAAAGCTTATAATTGCTCGGGGGTATCGATGTGAAGTGGTGTGAACAGGTTGATCAATTGTGGCAATGCCTACGAATTACTGCTTGGTGAGAATTGTGGTGCCTTGGGACCAAATAAATAAAGTGTTTATATGAACTTGTGTTCCTTGAAATGATGAATCTTCTGATGTAATTGGTTGTGGTTGTTGTTATGAATTTAAATTGTCAGGCGGGGTCGGGTTCTGCATCGCAACACAAAGTAATAAGGTATAGGTTCTGGTGATAAGGATGGATTAAATTGTCAGGTGTGTCGGGTTGCGCGCCGCAACACAAAGTAATTAGGTTGATGGGTTGTGATGATAAGGGTGGCCGAGGTAATAAGAGTGGCCGAGGTAATAAGTATGGAATGTGATCATTATCACTATTGAAATGAAAATCTATGAAACTCTTGAATTGGTGATGTCGAAAGGGGAAAGGAGAGATTGTGAAACTTGTTGATTTTGGTTGTTTATTTCAACGTACATTGATTGATTGGTTCTATTACTGTCTCTTATTTGTGTATTGTTTGATTGTACTTGGGATAAACTTTGTTCATACATACTAGTACTATTCCACAGTACTAACGTCCCTTTTTCCGCGGGCGCTACATCTTTTATATGGATGTAGGTGGGTCCATAGCAGGTAGCTCATATCGCCGTTAGTGGTGCCTTCTCCTCATCCTTTTCAGTTGTACTGGTGAACCCCACTTCCTCTCGGGGTCATGTGTGGTTCATGCCACCTTCTTTTGAGTTTATTGTGTATTGTAAGGTATAGCCGGGGCCTTGTTGCCGACAGGTAATGTTATGTTTCTAGTATTCGTAGAGGCTCCGTAGACACATTGTGGGTAGTGTACATATGTATTTTGGGTAAGTAATGGTATGGTTCAGAATCGTGATCCACGTTGGTAAATGCTGTATGTATTTTTTAAGTATTTGGTATTATATGTTGGTAATGATAAAAAGGTAGAAATGAAATCAGATCGTAAGTCTATGCTTAAGTCTTAATTGCTAGTTCACATGAGTAATGTATATTGATATCATGGGGTAGCACGTGGGATAGGTGAGGCAAATCCAGGTCCGCTTTACCGGGATCATCCGGTTAGGTGCCGGTCTTGTCCCTCGGTTTTGGGGCATGACAGCTGGATATGGCCTCTCTCTCCGCATTTATAGCACACCGGTATATCCAAGTAACATGGCTCGGAACGAGACCTCCCACACTTAGGGCATGGGGCCCTCCGCTGCCGCTGGAACCTTCCACCTGAACGACCTGACTGATGGAACCTCCTGCTATCTGAACCTGGTCCAAAGCGACCTCCCTACTGATAACTGTGCCTTGATAGCGGGGCACTGGCTGAGGACTGAGTATAGGACTGGGATGGCCCTGATGACCCTCTCCCAAGAGCTGATCTCCCACCGGCAACTGAACTCCCAAGAGCTGATCTCCCACCGGCAACTGAACTCCCAAGGTTGTCCGCTGACCGGGCCCTACTACTACTCTCTCTCTCCATCCGAGCTTCTGTAGCCTGGGTGAATCCCACGATCTTCCCATAATTCATATCTGAATGCAAGGCAGCTATAGCAGCTTCATTAAAAACATAGGGACTAAAGCCCTGAACAAACCATCGAACTCTAGCCTCCATAGTCGACATCATGTGGATGGCATACTTGGACAGGCGCACGAACTCCATGTGGTACTCCCACACACTCATGCTGCCCTACTTAAGGACCTCAAACTTCACAGCACGGGCTGCCATAGTATCGGCAGGCAAGAAATGATCCATGAACGCATCAACAAACTCATCCCACTTAGTCGGAGGGCTCCCCTCCCCACGGGAAGACCTCCCACATCTCAAACCACGAATACACCGCTCCCTTTAGCCTATAGGAAGCCAACTCAACCCCATCTGTCTCTGTAGCCTTCATAACCTGGAGAGTCTTGTACATTTCATCTATAAAGTCCTGAGGATCTGCCTCTAGGTCGGTGCCGGTGAAATCTAGAGGGGCTAACCGCAGAAACTGGTCGACTCTGGAACCTGAAGAATACCTTTGCTCGCTAGAGGACGCAGGGACATCATGAGATCTTTGGGCCTGGGAGGCTACTAGTTGAGTCAACATCTGAATAGCTCCCCTAAGGTCCCCATAAGAAATACCGGGACCGGAAGCTGGGACTGAGGAGGGATCATGAACGTCAGCGGGAGGTATTTCAGCACCCTCCGCTGGAGTAGGAATAGGAATAGTCTGGCCTGGAGTGGAGGAGTCGGGTTGGTTTGTGGCCGGGGAATCATTCACATCTGCACCACCAACTGGAGAATTTGTGGCCACTCTTGGGGTGGCATTGGCCTCTGGGCCGAGTCGACCTCTCTTCTTGCATGCCATTTACTGAAAATTGGGACAATGCACGAGTTAGATAAATATATTCTCACCTTCCACTTCATCACACGGTACAGAGTAACAATGAAAGGGTACTTTCCTAATGTCCATGCAGACCCCTAATTATATATGTGGTCCACAACACACCGATAAGAAGGGCTCTACTAGACATGGCTCCGAGACATCCTAGGACACTTTTAAAACCTTAGGCTCTGATATCAAGTTTATCACGCTGCAAAACAGAGGAGCGAGACCGGCGCCCAACCGGATAATCCCGGTCAAGCGGACTTGGATTGCTTTTCCTGCCCAACGCGTTACCCCGTGTTTACAATATATATTATTCCACATGAATTAGTAATTTAGAGCTAATAATGATTTACCATTTGAGATCATTTCGTGCTTTATCATTTCAACATTTGGTAATCACAAAACATACAATAATTCCTATTTGGACCACGATTACTAGTAAACACAATTACTGCCCAAAATACATATATGTACAACCCACATCATGTCTACGGAGCCTCTAAGAGTACTAAGGGTTTATACAATACTTGCCGGCAACAAGGCCCCGACTATACCTTAGAAGATATAACATATACAAAAGATATGATATAGACTACACACGGCCTCGAGAGGAAATGGGGCTCACCGGATATGCTGAAGGTATGAAGGGGAAGCACCACTATTGGAAGTCTAAGCTACCTGTTGTGGCACCACCTACATCCATATAAAAGATATAGCCCCCGACAAAAGGGACGTTAGTACCGTTGAATAGTAATAGTATGTATGAACAAAGTTTATTCTAAGTAGAATCAAACAGTACACAATTGGAAAACAGTCAGGGTAACCACACAAGTACCACACAGATATGCAGAAAATCACAAATGAAGATTCCACAGTTACTCATTTCAATTATTCATTTGGTGCAGCGCGCAACCCGATCCCACCGTTCATTCACATTTCACCCTTATTACCTCTACACCCTTATTAATTCGTGTTGCGGCATGCAACCCGATCCCACCGTACAATCACATTTCACCCTTATTACCTCTCAACCCGTATTACTTCGTGTTGCGGCGCACAACCCGATCCCACCGTACATTCGCATTTGATAGCAACAACAACCAACAATTATATCACAAGGATCTTCATCATCAAGAACATAAGTTCATATGAACCAATAACTATATGAAATCAAGGCACTATAATCGTTACCAAACAGTAACTCAGATATGGTGTTGCCATCATTATTTAGCTCCATTAAATCAATCCACAGTTTTTTTTCATCACTTGCCACACTCATCCCTTAGCAATTATATACATTCCCACATTAGGGCACGTTAACATTCTTTCATTTAGTAGCACATACTGCCATATCGACATATTCGAACATTTAACGAACCTTACACATGATAGGGTAAGCACAAGGAATCACCCTTCATAATCTCAATTAGCATCATAATCGACTAAGAAAAATCAGAGAATGAACTCATACACCTCCACACACCAGGACAATCAATTCACATATGCTCAAGCAAGAATTTCATATCGTGTGCTCGGACACCAACAAGGTCACTCTACAAAGATTAAAGTTAGCCATACTTACCTTGAATCGGAAGTCCCCTTTGATTTTTTTATCACAAATCACCGGACCGTTTAGCACCATCCATCTATTCCACAATGTGACATATTTCACTTAGAATTCGGAACCATAAACATAATTCAAACTCATTTAGGCATTTTATCGAACGCTATGTGGCCCCTTAGATTACTAACCCCCTTTTTGTGAACAATTACCCAAACTCGTTTCCCTTTACTAGATTATAGAGTTTAACTTACATGCATGCGAGGTATCAGCTTTAATCTTCAAGAATCAATTTATGTGTTCCACCCTTTTAGCCAAAACATGAGAATTAAAAGGAAATGGGGCGGGGACTTAACTCTTAGAGTGAAGAAGATGACAATTACTCAATAACTTCCCGGCCCGAGTAATAGTGAAGAATCAATTGTGGGGTGAAGATAGAACCATCTCTCTCAAGAGCTCTCTCTTCCCTCTCTTCCCTAGCCTTTTAGGGCATTATCTCTCCCTTTTTCAGTCTTTTATACTATTTCAGTTAATAATGTATACTGGGGACGTTATCTTGGTAAACAGTTAGCATTTCAGTATTCTTTAGAGGCTTCATAGTCTATAGCTCAGTCGGTCAGATACTAGCAGGCTCTCATGTGTTAGCCTTATTGGCTACTCGTTTATACTTGTAGACTTTTCAGTATTTTTCTGAATTTATGATATTTTAGGTAGACTCTTTAGTAGATCAGCATGTTGTATGTTTATACTCATTTTACAGTTATATCACATGTTGATTCAGCCATCAAGATGGTTCGTGCGGTCACATGCAATTAGGCACCGAGTGCCATGTTACACCTAGGCCATGGTACGAGGCGTGACAAAGCTTGGTATAAGAGCCTAGGTTCAAGAGTCCTAGGGAGTCTATGAAGTCGTGTCCAGTAGGGTCACTTTTATGTGTGTGGGCGCACCACACGTGTAAGCAGTTGACCACCAAGAAATCTAAGATTGTTCCATTTCTTTTATACTCTAGATCATGCAATTAGAGCAATGCTTTCAGGAATTCTTCTAACTCTTGTGAATTGCGTATTTAAGAAACGATGCCTGCAAAAAGAAAGTACACCAATAGGGCCTCATTTACTAGCCAGGGGGCTATGACTAATGTTGCTCAAGAGGAGGACTCTTTGGCCTAAGGAGTTGCACCAGGCTCAGTGCCCAATGCTTCAGATATGGATGTTAGGGGAGCTATCCAGTTGCTCACCCAGATTGTTTCTACTCAAGCTCAAAGGCAAGGAACAAGTGTAGTTTTTTAGACGGGTAGTTTCAAGTCTATGGAATTCCTCAACATGAAACCTCCAGTTTTCAGAGGGTCCAGGAAGGATGTGGATCCGCAATACTTCAATGAGGTTTAGAAGATATTCTGAGTGATACATGCTATAGACATAGAGGCACTAGATCTTGCCACGTACCAGCTGAAGGATGTTGTTAACACTTGGTATGAAATATAGATAAGAGTCCTGAGGGGAGGATGCGGCTCCTGCGACTTGGAAGGAGCTTGCAGGTTCCTTGAGCATTTTCTACCCATTGAGGTCTTGGAAGCTAAGCTTTAGAGTTTGAGAGACTAAAAAAGAATGAGATGAGTATGAGTGAGTATTACCTCCAGTTCGCCTCTCTGGACAAGTATGCTCCAAAAATGGTATGTGATATGAGGACCAGAGTTAGGCGGTTTGTATTGGGGTGTTCAGATGATTTGTTTGCTGATGCCAATATAGCTGCTCAGAACAATGACATGACCATTACTAAGATGGTTGCCTTTGTTCAAGTGAATGAATACAGGTTGAAGGAAGAAGAGAAGCTACAAAGAGAGAAGGATAGGGAATTCAGCAAGAGAGCTAAGTCTGCAGGAAATTTCAGCCCTGGGGATCTCAAGCAGGTAGCAATCGCCAGTTCTTCAGGAAATCAAAACAAGGACTTCCTCCATCTTCGGCTAGTGCACCAGTTCATACGTTCAACTTTAATAAGAAAAACCAAAATTTTAGAGTAGCAGGTTGACAATCACATGTTTGTATGGACCACAGAGACCCTGGTTTCCCTGTTTGCAACACGTGTGGTAAGAGGCACCCAGAGGTGTGTCGTTTAGGCACAAATGGTTGCTTTGGGTGCGGTTAGCAGGGCCATTTCTTGAGGGATTGTCCATCACCAAGGCAAAATAATGGAGGCAATGTAGCTCAATCAACTAATTTAGCAACCCCTCAGAACTCTCAAGTCCAACAAGGGCGTGGTGCAGGAAAGTCTGGTAATATGTGATGTGGTTAGAACCCCTTGTATGCACTGGCAGGCTATCAGGATACAGAGTCTCATGGAGATGTTTTCACATGTATTCTAACAATTTTCACGTTTGATTTTTATGCTCTTATGGATCCAGGATCCACCCTATCTACCCTATATATTGCTAAGAAATTTGGGATAAAACCAGAAAAGTTGTGTGAACCCTTTGAAGTGTCCATTCTAGTTGGAGAATCAATTATAGCAAGACATATCTATAGGGTATGTCCAGTCAAAGTGTATTATGGTCTTACTGTAGCAGACTTGGTAGAATTTGAGATTGTAGGCTTTGATGTATTCATAGGCATGGATTGGTCGGAGTCCTATTATGCCAAAGTGGGTTGTAGGACCAAAATAGTAAGTTTCGAATTTCCCGGTGAACCGATCTTCAAATGGAAGGGTGATGCAGTGGCACCTAGGGGTAGGTTTATTTCATATTTTAAAGATAGAAAGATGATCTCTAAAGGGTATATCTATCACCTAGTTCGAGTTAGGAATGCAGATGCTCAGATTCCTACTCTCCAGTCAGTACCAATTGTAAATGAGTTCCTAAAAATATTTCCCAAAGATCTTACTGGTGTCCCTCCCGATAGAGAGATTGAATTTGGAATTGATCTACTCCCAGGAACTAAGCCGATATCTATTCTGCCATATAGAATGGCTCCAGCAGAGTTGAAAGAGCTAAAACTCTAGTTGAAAGATCTTATAGATAAGGGATTTATAAGGCCAAATGTCTCACCTTGGTGCACAACGGTCTTGTTTTCCGAAAGAAGGATGTGTCTTTGCGCATGTGCATTGACTATTATCAGTTGAATAAAGTCACCATCAAGAACAAGTACCCTCTTCCCAGAATAGATGATTTATTTAATCAACTTCAGGGTGCCTAGTGTTATTCCAATATTGACCTCAGATCGAGATACCATCAGTTGAAGGTTATGGAAGTGGATATTCCCAAAATAGCTTTCAAGACTCGATATGGGCATTTCGAATTTTTGGTAATCTCATTTGGTTTAACGAATGCACTAGATGCTTTCATGGACCTTATGAATAAGGTCTTTAAGCCTTATCTTGATTTGTTCGTTATTGTACTTATTGATGACATCTTGATTTATTCTCCTAGCGAGACTGACCATGCAGAACATCTCAGAATTGTGTTACAAGCACTACATTATTATAAGTTATATGTGAAATGTTATATGTGTGAATTCTAGTTGAAATCAGTAGCATTTTTTGGCCATGTCATCTCAGGCGAAGGCATGAAGGTGGATTTTCATAAAATAGAGGCAGTGAAGAAGACGTTTCTTGGGTCTAGCACTACATTAGGAAGACTTAATATGACATATGTGCCTATAAGGTTGACATGACCTTTTGTAAACTCAAAACATAGGCCGACAAGGCCATACAAGTATCCATATACCTGACATTTGTCTATAGGCCTCTAAGAGCACATAAACATCAAAAAGGTCGGGACAGGGCCCGCCATACCAGTTAATGCATGTCCCAATCATACTGACGAAATAGGTAACTCCGGAGCAAGTGGAGTGCAACAACACCTTCCACTGAGCTGGTAGCCTACTTGGAATACTGTTAACATGTCTATCGGGACATGCGGTCATAAAACTCTCACGCCCCAAAATTGAGGGCCGAGACTGGCGCCTAACCGAATGAACCCGGTCAAGCGAAACTCATTTGCCTTTCCTACCCAAAACGTTTCCCCGTGTTTATAGAATACATTATTCATATGAAATAGCAAGAGAAAATAAACAACGTGGATTCACAACATAAAGTCCCTTTTTCCTCTTTTAACGTTTTAACATTAGATCTTACCAAAACATACATACTAAATACAACATTCCCGATACGGGGCCACAATTACGAGTAAGTGCAACAACTACCCAAGATATAATTACCACCCACATAGTGTCTACAAAGCCTCTAAGAGTACGGAGAAGAATACATAGACTTGTGGCTATACCTCAAAGGAAACGGCATAAACAAACTAAGACAACATGTACTACACACGGCCCCGAGAGGAAGTGGGACTCACCAAGACTGCTAAAGAGATGAACGGAAGGCACCACTATCAGCGATCAGAGCTACCTGCTATGGAACAACCTACATCCATATAAAAGATGTAGCGCCGCCGGCAAAAGGGGCGTTATAACTATTGAATAGTACTAGTATGTATGAACAAACTTTAATCAAAGTAAAATTAAGAGATCCATAGATATAAAGTAGTTAAAGGAACCAATACATAGTGCACAGTGATATAGCAACAAGTACAATTTAGAGCCTTATAGATTCTAATTTCAACACAATCACATTTCAGCTTTATTACATTCTGATGTGGCGTGCAACCCAATCCCACCTTACATTTCTTGTTGCGGCGTGCAACCCGATCCCACCTTACATTTTACACTCTACCCTTGTTACATCTCCACCCTTATTACTTCGTGTTGCGGGGTGCAACCCTATCCCACCGTATAATATTACACTTTACCCTTATTAACTCTCCACCCTTATTACTTCGTGTTGCAACGTGCAACCCGATCCCACCGTACAATAACATTTCATAGCAACAACCACCAAAAATTAAATCACAAGGATCTTCATCATGAAGAACATAAGTTCATATCAACCATAAACTATGTGAAATCAAGGCACAATGATCCTTACCAATTAGTAATTCATATATGGTGTTTCCACAATCATTTAACTCAATAAAATCAATCCATATTTACTTTCATCATTTTCTACACAACTTTTAGCACTTTGATACGTTCAACAATGTAATTAATAGCAACATCAACCAACAATTCAATCACAGGGCTTCATATCATCAATAGTACAATTTCACAACACCCAAACAATCATGTGTTCACAATAGTCTTTATCATCCATTAATTCAATCACAAAGGTATGCATCAACAAGAATATAAATTCATTACAACCAACAATCCATATGAAGTTAAGCCACAATAAACCTTGCCGACAATGAGTCATATACGATATTTCCGTGGTCATTTAGTTCAATTAGATCAATTTACAATTCCCCTTCATCATTTGTTACATTATCCTTATCACTTAGATATTACACATTTGAGTTTGTCATCATTATTTCATACCAACATACTCAAGCATTTAACGAACCTTGCACATGTTAAAGTAATCACATAGAAGTCACCTTTCACAATCTCAATTATCACGATAATCGACTAAGATAAATCAGAGAATGCAATCTCACACCTCAACAAAACTGGGCAATCAATCACATATACTCAGCAAAAAACTCATACCAAATGTTTGGACACCAACAAGGTGACTCTACGAAGATTAAAGTTAGTCATACATACCTCAAAGAGCTTTTCCTTAAGTTTATACAATACACCAACAAGTCTAGCAAAATAACAATCTATAAGGAGATAACGGAAATCGATTAATAATTAGAAGGATTACCCATGGTGAAACTCTCTTAGGAATTTCATCAAACACCTAACATGTGAAGTAGACGACAAGGTTTAAAAATGGCAATTTCTTCTTCCCTCACCCAAATTTTAATATGAACTACCCAAATTGGTTCTTTAATATCATATACTACAACTTAGTCCCACATGCATGCCCTATTTCTAACCCTCACAACAAATTTGAACCCCTAACCTCTTGGATGAAATTTTTGGGAGTAGGACTTACCCGGATGAAGGACAATCTAAGGTTATCTTCCTTGATTGTTGAAGGCTTGAGCAAGATTTGGGTGATTATGAAGTTACACCCCTTCTTTCTATCTATATATGCTCCCATATATCTCTAAACTTAGTAGAAAATGACCCCAAATGAAGCCCCTAAACCTATTTATCAAAATAGGGTCGGGTTATAAAAATTGGAAAAATAAGCCTACGGAACAGGGTATGCGATCGCAGAATGGACCGAAAAAAAAGAATGTGGGCCGGAGAATGCATCGCGAAATAGGTGCCGTCTGCGACAAATCTGTGATCGCGGATTCAAAAAATGCGACAGAAATGCGATCATAGATTCGACACAGGATCGCATTTTTCCAGCTTTGGGTAATTTGATAATAACTTTGTGTAGAAATGTCTAAATGATGAACTGTTTGAAGCATTGGAAACTAGACTCGAAGACATATCATTTGATAGGTTATTCATCAAATAATACCTTTTATATATATTTATGTATGCTCTTCCAAAGTGTAGACTAGTGCAAGTACCTTTGGAATTTTAGCCAATTATAAAATTTTCCCATTTGGCTTAAACATAGGCTTCTCCTTCGACCTCACATTACTTATTATATGACTCATACACTTATTCACCACATCCAATTCATTTACATAATATTTATAGCACATAAAATATTATAATTAGTCTACATGGCACCCCGAAATCAAATATTGCTTAGCAAAATTTTTCGGGGCCTTACATTCTCCCTTGCTTAGGATCATTCGTCATCGAATGAGAGGTAGAGCCTGACCCAAATACCTAACATAACATATCACTTTTCTATCCTACCTCAAGTCCCTAAATTTTGACTAACTCCCAAGTTTTTCAGAAATTTTGGCAGCATCTCCTTTGTAACTAGGACTATCCACCTGCCAGAGAATCACCCAAAACAATCCTAAAATCACATCAATAACTCGACAAAGCACCACAATGTATTTACCCATAACACTAATTCTCAGCATCACAAGAACTACATTATCATAATGACACCTGAACATGGACTGCACAATTTTAGATCATAACACCAATAAGGTACCTTTCAAGTCAAAACTAATTGATATACAATCAAGAGAAAATATTTTCCTTCCACGACACTTTTGGCCTTCAAGGTGCCCCCCCTTGACTTACAAGCTTTGCCACAACACATTCACGGAAGCAATCCCAACCCCTAAACTTATCTAACAAAGATGATAGCCAGATACCTCGCATAAACTGACTATGCATTAACTTTACCTTCGATAATTTACACCAGGATGATACACAAAGGATCTCCAACTACCTTTTTAGGCATAGACATGCGAAAACACAAATAGATGAGGAACAACTACGGGAAAACATCATACCCCTAGCGCGACCTAATGGGAAATGCGCTTATGTACTCTTCATTACCAATTCATATAACATAATACGTGGAAATTTTTTGAGAATAACCGGTTCACCCTCCTGAATTCTAAATCTCTATGCGTACACCCAAACTAAACCCGTGGTGACCTTCACGATTACTCTAAGATGTGCCATAATAAATTGACCATAAAATTGCCTACTGATTATATAAGATCACAGGGTGACTTTGACACGTTTGAACCTTCAATACCAAATAGACCTAATGTATTAAGGAACAACGGAGTTCAAGATTGGGCTGGAATTATTCAGGAATCCATTAATATGTTGAGTAGAGTATTTCATGAGGTTATATGCTAAGAGACACGAGGATTTCTATTAACGACGCCGACATGCTAATGTGAAATTGAGATTTTAAAGAAGTTATCAAGGAGGATACACCGATTGTGTCCCTGAGTGCTAGGTAAGTAGTTGAGCTCAAATGGTAAGACTCTTGCAACATGGGTGCGATTGAGGCTGCAAATGAAATACGTGGAATTTGTTTTCACTCCTAACAACAAGCGACACAGGGACTTTATGCCACAAGCGCATGAGGATGGAAAAGAAGGCATCTACTTATGAGATTATCATATTTCGAACAATCTAACCCTGCCTAAGGCGGTGGAATGCCAGAGGAGCAAAATTCCCATACATGAAAATGACATTGTCAATACTCCAAGGAGCCGAGTGAGTAGAGAGCCACATAACCTCATCAAATCCGACCCATTTATGACTTTTGAAAAGGGGACACACTTTGGTTTGAAATCATGGCAATTTAATCTTGAACTTTAAGGAAAATCATTACTTTTGGAACCCATGAGACAAGCCCTCGTAGCCCTAGAAAATTGTCAACAATGGCAAGAATGTACTTAAAATCATTACGAGTTAGTGTAGAATAAGGCGTCGAAGTGACTATATGAATAATTATGAAATGGTGAGAACTCGTAATGCACTTATCGAAGACGAGTAACCTGAGTTATCTAGTCATAGAGACAAGCAAAGCAGGCAGATGATTGTAATAGGAGAAAATCTCACAAGGACTGCGAGCAATATCTTTTATCATAACAAAAGGAACATACCCCGACCCTTGATGCCATAAGGCATAAAATTAGATTTACAAGGAGAGTTACCAAATGAAAATAGATAGTAAGGAAGCACAACTAAGAGCATCATTTGGAATTAACAAGCTTAAACAGAGTTGAAGACATTAGAAGTCTGTAGTAAAAGGGAAATTTTCCCACTCTCAGGGCGCTTGTAGAGTACATAAAAGTGAGGTTAATTAAATCAGATCATATAGTTGTATATCTAGTCAAAAAGTTGAGATACTATCACATTAGTGATTAGGGGTAAACAACACATGATGCACGACAAATGAAAGGAAAGAGAAAGAGCTTATAGAAGTGATATTTACATTGCAACTACTAGGAAGGGTGGTAATATAATGGATTACGAGGAGCTAAATTTTTGAAAGAAGATCTCTGCATATAATCAGATGATGTATAGCTCCAGAATATAAAAATCCAATTACGTTTAGCAAATCTACTTTACAACGAAGCACTATAACACATTTCTACACAACCAGTTATTACCAACCAAAATAGGAGATGCTATAAGACTTGGCGGAGAAAAGGCTTGACTTATGGATGTGTTACTAGGTGTGTTGTTCCTTGGTGCACCCGAAAACTAAAAGCGGGAGTTAGACTGGGAAGAGGATTGTTAGATTAGCACATGCATAGGTGGTTCAAAAATTGCGGCACACTATCAACCCTTGATGAACTTGAAGTGAAGTGAGAACCCATGTAATTTGTGGCACTTATTAACCCATTGACAAGATATCTACAAGTATTTTTAAAATTAGAGCTACTCTTTCTGGTTCAGAGTTCAACCTTTAAGGATACTGCTTCTAAGGGGATAGAATTGAGAAGGAATAATATAGCCAATAATGAATGAAGCAGGTTTGTAGTTAAAGTAAGAGGATGGATTGCCTTGTCTTTCCACCTATAATTTTATATCTTTCTTTAGTTATATCAGAAGACTGAAAACCCCAGTAATATCAGAGGACCAAAAACTAGTTAACCAGAAATTAAAGGTATTGTTACATCGATCCCATTTCCTGTATTCAGCGGGATTGGTAAAGAATTTGGGTGGATTACTATTGATAAAAGAAATTGTATTTCCAGATACCAGGGACACAATTATGCTCTTTCTCCAGCCCTCGAAATTGGAACTGAGAAATGGGTCATCAACTAGGGTAAATCCGGGCATGTCAGATGAACTAACAAAAAGGGAACTTGAGGTTTTAGGAGTAAACTCAATAGCTTCACGGCTAGGGGAGCCACTATAAACATCAAAATCATTTGTATTCGTAGCAACATAGAGCAATTAACATATATCGACACTCAAATAGGTATTATACAAACAAAAAGAGGAGCGAAATGCTCATCTCCCTTACAACCAGAAGAAGAACAACCTTCAAGAATAAGATGGGCAACAAGAATAAGCAGCATGATCCAGCTACATGGAGGCTCAACGGACCCCAACTTCGATGGAGATTTAATAATGTTTAAAAGTAATTGAGCAGACCAAATTCAGAAAATAACCTGTCGGAGAAGAGGGAGATTCTCGCCAAACAAATAAAGATCTTGTCGATTTCGACCTCTAGGCCAAAATGAGAGCCTCAACAAAGATAGAGAGAGGGCATTACCATACTAGGGATGATGATGACACAAGGCAAGATCTTCACTATGACATTATGTCAACATTCAGATGATGCAAAAACTTGAAGAAAAATGGCCTAGGATTTCGAATAGAGAAGAATAATTAGTCGAGAGAAAATATCCTTTTATTTTGTGCGAAAATATAGAATTGTCCATCCATTAATTCGGGAAGAAATTCTTCGGGTATAGTCCCTTGTCAGAATTTAGACAGGTGCGTCGGAAATGGTAATTCTATAGCTAGAACTCCATTCAAGGACATGATTATAGAGCTCGATGTCATAAGAGATTTCTTATAAGAGAATTTGTGGTAGAGTGGATTCACGAAATAATGGATCTCGTTCAAAGAGTAGATACATGCAATATTTTGTGACTCAAAATTTATTAAGACCATGCCTATGAAAATTCATCAATATGGAGGTATATATACAACTAGAGTACGTTAGTTATGCTAAGGAGTGACTTACTTGATGACTTCGGTTGATAGGGAAATAGCTTAATCGATTCCCCTCGACTCCACATCCCTAACGTATGTTGGTACCATACCGATATACTATAGGATTTGGCGGTGAAGTGACATCAATAGGGACAAGGGCACTCCCCTCTTAGCGATAGGGTCTACCAACCCCTCCACAACTCAATAAATTCTCCTAACAAGCCCTTGGGCCATCCCTTCGGGCTCAATGGTGGGATCAATCCCTCCTCATGGCTTCAAACATGTGGATTATGGTATCACGGTTGCTCATTTTGAGAGTAAGACTTTGAGAGAAAACTAACTCCCTAACTTGAGCTCTATCGCACGATTGGAGTATCAAAGAAGGGTGAAATTCCTAAATGTCCATGTAGCCCCCTAATTATAGATGTGGTCGACAACACACCGATAAGAAGTTCTCTACTAGACACGACTCCGAGACATCCTAGGACACTTTAAAATCTTAGGCTCTGATACCAAGTTTGTCACGCCCCAAAATCGAGGGAAGAGACTGGCGCCTAACCAAATGAACCCGGTCAAACGAACCTGATTTGTTTTCCTACCCAACACGTTTCCCTGTGTTTATAACATACATTATTCATATGAAATAGCAAGAGAAAATCAAAAATGTGGATTCACAACATAAAGGTTTTTTTTCCTCTTTTAACGTTTTAACATTAAATCTTACCAACATTCCCGATACGGGGCCACGATTACGAGTAAGTACAACAACTACCCAAGATATATTTACCACCCACATAGTGTCTACGGAGCCTCTAAGAGTGCAGATAAGAATATGTAGACTTGCGGGTAACAAGGCCCCGGCTATACCTCAAAAGAAACGACATAAACAAACTAAGACAACATGTACTACACACGGCCCCGAGAGGAAGTGGGGCTCACCAAGACTGCTGAAGAGATGAAGGGAAGGCACCACTATCAGCGATCAGAGCTACCTGCTATGGAACCACCTACATCCATATAAAAGATGTAGCACCCACAGGCATGCCTGACCTTGGCTACTTCAGATCTCCAGCGAGTGGCATACTCGTGAAAAAGTTTTCGTGGGCCTCTTCTTGAGGTTCTGGATATAAAATACATCTAGATCATTCTCCATATTGAACCCGAATCGATCCATGAAATATGTGGCCATGCCTACCCAGTTAGACCACTTCTTACGGTTTTGGCTGATGTACCAAAACAAAGCATCTCCGGTGAGGCTTCTCATGAACACTTTCATGCGAATAATCTTCTCGTCTCTTCCTACTCCAACCAATTTATCACAATAGGTTCTTAGATGGACCCTGGTATCACCTGTACCGTCAAACATCTCAAACTTAGGAGGTTTGTAACCCTCTGGTAGTTCAACATGAGGCTATATGCAGATATCTTCATAGTTCAATCCCTCTACTCTTTTACTTCCTTCGACGCCCTGGACTCGGCTAGTCAGTCTCTTGAGTTCTTCGGCCATGTTCTTAATGAGAATATCCTTCTCATTGGATTTAGGTGTGAAAGAAATTGGTTGGGTGGAGTGAGGTAGAGTCTCCACGTTTATGGGGTTGTTATGATGGCCTGGCGCTTGAGCATAGAGGTGGTCATTTGTGGCGTTTTATGGTTCAGGGATGATCAGTGGGGTGTTTCTCGGAGTGTGGCAAGTGTTTCATTATGGTGGAATAGTTTGATTTTTTTGTGGAGTTGTACGGTGGTGAGCTGTGGGAGGGTTCAGTTTGCTTGGGGTATTCTGAGGAGGTATGAGGTTTTGGGTGTTCGGATGATTGACATCTGGAACACTAAGTGAGAAGGACAGATTCGCCAAGGTTCACACATGTTCAAGCTCCCATTGGAGTTTCAACAACCTTTGCTCGAGTTGTGACATATCATCATTCTGAACCTGAGTACCTTGATTGTCAGGAGCTTCTGTTCGTTCAGTTATCATTGTGTTTTCCTTTCTGATATTGCTCAAATCTTCCATTTTGCCTTTAGGTAGACTAGGAGGAAGAGAAGGTGGAGGGCCCCTGGACCTTGTGTGATATGATGGTGATACCAGAATGAACGAACCAACCTTTGGGAGGGGAATAATCAAAAAGAAAGAAATCAAAAACAAAAGGTAGCCAAGTCAGTGAGGGTCATGAGAAAATATTGTAGTATTTAGACACACATTGCAGGAATATATAAGCGTTTCCTAATTTGGGAGCCTCGTTGTGCCCGAGGTATGCCTAGTGACAAGTTGATTTAGAGAACTTAGATGCTAATAATTGCCTTATTTCATTAATGTAAAAGTAGATAAATCTAAAACGACACTAAATAAGATAAGTCACTAATGGCACTTAGCCTTACATTTGAAAAGGCATGTAAATCTAATCTACTTGGTCCCTAAGGACCTTCGTCAGGTTTGATCTTCTTGGCTTTGTCGATCAAGTTTCCCATGTCGGGCATGACCAACAACATGTATACTCTTGCTAAATGCCCTTCTTCGCTTCCCTCAGCATTCTGGCAGTCAGCGACTCTTTTCCTCGTCTTCGCCTCTAGCTCCATCAAACCTTGATCCAAATATTCCAACCTTTCATTAGATTTGATAGCCCTTTGCTTCCATTCATTGATCAGTTCCATATTAGTATTGTGTTGCTCCAGATGCTCGGCCTCACACTCACGAACCTTTTTGTGCAGATTATTGTATTTCACTTGGGCCTTAGA
This sequence comes from Nicotiana paniculata, assembly GCA_005239505.1. Classification (NCBI taxonomy): domain Eukaryota; kingdom Viridiplantae; phylum Streptophyta; class Magnoliopsida; order Solanales; family Solanaceae; genus Nicotiana; species Nicotiana paniculata. The sequence goes on from ML324085.1 coordinate 23,674, forward strand.
AACTTTTTTTATGACCCTGTTTCCCCCACCGATTCCCGGCTCAACTATCCCTGTCATGCTGTCTTCCAACGATGATAGGTAAAAGCGTACATGCCCTGCGTGGTACCTGTCTGGATTGATGGTGTCCTTTTCTATAATAACCTTTAGATGCCACATATGTTGAGCTTCACATTTGTATGGGATGTCGTCATCCCGAAAATGTGCCCTGTAATGACTCATTTTAGAAACTCGCGGTATGCATTGCTTCCTGCTTGCCTGTCTCATAACCCTAATCGGAACATAGGGGTATATTTCCCCTTAAACCGATCAACACCAGGTGCGAAGAGTCCCTCGATCTGATGATGAACTCACTGGTAGGGAACCATTCGAACATCCATTGAACTTGGTCCTCGGTCACATTGTCAAAAACTGCACCCATTCTGTAGCATTTTCCAGTTGATCAAACCTGTCTGGGATGTAGGTCATTCTCTTAGGGTGATGTAAGGCTATATGATCATTCCACGCCCTTCATGGAAACTCTTGACGATATTGACCCCTTTGGAGATGCTCCAATAACCAAACCTGTAGTAGCAGATTACAACCCTCAAAGTGTTTGAACCTCTTCTGGCAGCGGTCCAAGGCTTGGTATATATCTGCTATGATCATAGGGATATTGGTATATGTTTTCCCCTCGACCCCCTCCATTAAGGTTTTGGCTACCATAACCAGTCTAGTGTGAATCCTGACTCCTTTGCTTGGAAATACTATCATAACCAGGAAGCAAACAATGAACATAAAAACCTTGCGGTGAATATGACCAAAGGAAGTAATAAAGAATTCATCGTGGATGATATGATAGGATTTTCTATGGCCGTATCTATCATAGAGATAGTCAAAAGGTATGTATGACTCTGTCAGGCAATCTAAATTATCGTTCTTTTCAAACCCATCATTTTCAGGAACCCCCTAGCGACACGGTTTTCCGGCACCAACAAACCTGGATTGTCCCAAGGTAATCCCGTGAAGCCTCCTATTTCTTCCAAGAGGGAGGTCATTTCTATGTTGCCAAAACGGAACACATACCTTTCTTTGTCCCAGAACATAGTGGTTGCTTCGATCAACATATTTTTCGGTTGGATATCTAGTAAAGAGGGTAAGTTTCCGAGGACCCTCTTCACATGGTCGTTATCACTTAGCGAAAAGTCTTCCCACCAATCTAGTAACAATAGTGGTATTCTTTGGACCATGCCGAACCTGGGGACTTCGTGCCTCATTTTCTGCAAAATAGATAAGGTTACACCATTTCCCCTCCTGAGGCCCATATTTACCTCCACAAGTATGCACATAATCAGCACGTCTCAAACACAAACAAGAGGCAGTTTTATTAGACAGGATCCTAAGACAGGATATCTAAATGAATATCAATGCACAAAAATATGCATCTTTATGTCATAAACTCAGAAGCAAGGGCCTAATCAGTTTGCCTACTGATTTTTAAGCATGTTAACCTTTAGACAGTTCAGAATTTGTTTTCGCCTAAAAGCATGTTGTTCTAGGTATTACGAAAATGCAAGGATTGTTACCAATTTTATCTAAAACAGGATAATCATATGTGATATTGTTTTATTCCTTTTTTCATGAATCAGTAGTTTAAACTAGGCGTGGCTAAGCAAATACGAACGAAATCCTAGAGAATGGTATGTAATATGCACATATAAAATGCAGAATGGTTAAGACATGATTTTGGGATGTGTAGAATTCCTAAAGCATTGTTTCTAAAATGCAGAGAGAATTACAGAGTTGTTAAGAACGATTTATGAAGGCACATGTAGAAACAATTTACGTTAATTATCCTAAGAGCAAGATTTCTAAGTGGTAAACATACACATGTATTAAGGACATGTTGTACGTTAAATAAGTAAACATGAAAGCCTTAAAGACATGATATCTAATGCATGTTTGGCATGGTTTGAATGAATATGTTGGTCCTAAGCATGGAGTCTAGTGCAGATATAGGGAATGTAAAAGCCTAAGGCATGATTCCCAATGATAGAATATATAACTACCCTCCTATTTCACTAGCCAACCTATATATAGGTTTACAATAATTATTACAAACCAACAGCTGGATAAATTACATAAATAAATAGAAAAGAAGAAGTTAAACTATAAGGAGTCTGAAGTAGGTCCAAATGTACCAAACTTTCCATAGCCTCAAATGCAAAAGTCATAGCCTTTCTCATGTCCGGGTGTATCAGAGTTCCCTAAGGACCTCAAGGATCCCGGGCAGTGCTCACACCAAGATTTCATAACCAGAACTGAGTAAGTGTAGTGTGGAAGAGCCAGCTCCAGTGCATCAGAGTTCAGAGGGATCTCACAGGGATCCCAAAGCAGTCACACACTGGAGGGGCAGAACTTAAGGACCTAAGAGTAGAGTGAGAGTGCTTGACATAGTTTTGAAAAGGTTTTAATAGGAAAGCAGTGTTTGAAAAACTTTCAGTGGAATGAGGAAGTCTTATATAAATAGGAGTTGTTTAATAGTAAAATAGTTTGAACAAGAACAATGTAGTCAAATAAATAGTAGATCAGGCATACAGTAATCAGATTCAACATTGCTCAACAACAGACTTTCACACTAGGAAGTTGGAAATTAGGGACACATAGGGCATGTACAGTTAACACATAACAGGAAAAAGCACAAAAGTTTTAAGGAATAGCAGACAATAGGACAGGGATTCCAAAATGACTTATTGGAACATAATCGTACTAGGCCAAGTTAAACATAGAATCAAACGACTAAAGGTAATAGATTGTTTTGCAAACAGGTGCATACCAGAAAATAGGTAACAAATAAACAAACATTCAAAAATAGAGTAGAGTCAAATTTAGACAGACTACAAAGAAAATAAATAGGCTCATAAGCACGCTGATCCTAAGAGGGGTTAGGACATAACTAGTATACTAAGTAGAACAAGTTAACCACATGTTGAAAAGATAAACAATAGACAGAAACAGATTAGTAATATGATAAACTGAAGCAGTAGAAGAAACACATTGGTTTTGGAACTTGAATTGAAATCAGAACATACTAGTAAGATAGTAAACACAAAGTGAAGTACAGGAGAGTGTAATAATTAGCCTTGGCTTGCAGATGGCTAATTTAGTAACAATAGTAAGTAACAAAGAAAGCAGAAGAGCTTTTGAGTGTATGAGAGATGTGAACTAATGTGGGTTCGTGAGTGTATGAGAGTATGTATTGAGAGAAGAGAGAAATATATATAGTAGTTTAAAAGTTAGGTAAATAAGGTAAGAGTCAAAATTGTACAGTGATTATGGAACTCGGAATCAATTAGACTAAAATTAGTCCAAGTTTTCCCTTAATTAAGGGAATCAGTTCAAACGATAAAGAATAAGCAAAGAGTAATGAAAGAAATCATGTATAGCTGGAGCATAACAAATAAGGAAATAATTCAAATGCAGCAGGTACAGAATAAGCAATTAGGACTAGATACATGAGGTCTAATTAAAAAATCAATAGGATCCGATTAATAATATAGTCAATCACATAATAGGGTAAGAAAATAGTTTGCAAGTTGTAAAAACAGGAAAAGGTAACCGGAAATCAGTAAAGAGTATCAACACAGGAAATCAGGGATTCAAAGAATAGCACTGACTAAGGAAAACAGTGTAGACTCCCATGAATAAACAAATAAACCCAAACACAAAAAGGAATCGGAAAATATGAAACCCTAATGGACATATTAGGGTAAAAAACTTATCGAAGCAGAACCCAAGAGAATCAAACATAAAGACAAGTCGAGCGAATAGACAGTAAAGATAAACTCATAACCCAAAACCAAAGCTAGATAATTAGGGTTTGTTTTAACAAAATTAGTTAGGTTAAGGGAGAACCTAAATGAAAATCATTTAAACACAATAAAAATCATAGAAGAACACTTCAAATCAGAGAAAATCATTTGAAGAGAAGTTCAGAACCCTAGTTATGAAGATGAAGAGACGCTTAGAAAATCAGAAAGGTTTTCATAGAAAAACAGTAAAATAGCTCGAATATATTCAGATCTGTTACAGATCTAAAGAGCCAAGAGGTGAAGTTAGGGTTTTGAGAGAGATAACCCAGAGATAGAGGGATTCCGGCTTAGAAGCCATAGATTTAGTAATAAAATAGGGCGATCTTACTAAATGGAGCCATGGTGGCCTGAGAATGGTGAAAACAGGCGCAGGGGTGAGTGAACAGCCATTGGTCCCCTTGCGGACCTCAAGAAAGCAAGAACCCTAGCCATAGGAGGGCCATTAGGGCTAGGAGTGGTGGTGATCCACCATTATTAACGGCGAGCAAGTAACCAACGGAGGGGGTTAGAGTTAGGCAGAGGGAGTTTTAAGAGATAAGGAGATGGATGACGGCGGGTGAGTGAGGAGTGAATGAGAGGTTTGGGGGGGGGGGGGGGGGGTCATTAGGTTAATTTAGGAAAGAACGAATCTGGGTCGTTGATCAATTTTGAGCAAAGGCCAAGATTTAATCACCATTGGGTCGGGTAGGATTTAGGGATTGGGCCTGGGTATTTGGGCTGGTTTAAATAGGTTATAATTGAAATGAAATGGGGCTATTTGTTGAATACCCAATTCGAATTATTTAAAATAATTTATAAAATATCTAGTAATTATTAAAATGAATTCATGCATAGAAGATAGTTAAAAATGATTATTTAGTGTTTTAAAATACAAAGGACTAATTTCTGGTAAAAAAATAGTACAAAATTATATGTTTGGGCTATAATTAAATCAAGAAATATTTTTGAAATTATTTGTGATGCAATTTTATAATTATTTATTGGAAATAGAACACTAGAAAAATTAATAAAACATAGAAAAATTATGGCAAAATACAAATTGCTAATAATGCATGATTTTGAAGGTATATATTCAATTAAAAAATATTTTGGGAAAAATTGGGTATCAACAGATCCAATGGCCCGGAACTTGCCTACCCTTTAAGTATATAAGTGTCTTAAGGGCGCCTACCCCCCCCCCCCCCCC
>ML324085.1:28943-45883 GCA_005239505.1 Nicotiana paniculata
CCCCTCATTTCAATCTCCCTCTCTCTCACATCTCTCTCTCTCTCCGAGCCTCACCCAAAGCCTAGCCGCCCTACCACCTTCCACCTAGAGCCACCGCTGGAAATCGCCTATGGCGGAGCCAACACCTAACACCACCTAAAAACCACACCTATCCACTCCCCTCACTCTTCCCAGCCTCACCCCACTAAGAAAATTCCCAAAAACACCATCAAAGCCTATAACGACCCGATCTGTCATTTTGATCTCTAGTGCATTGTTTGGTAGTTTGGGTCCATGAGCATCTTCACTTAAGGTATTATGACTCGTACGCGTGGTCAGAATTGAATTCTGGGAAGTTCAGAGTTGATTTGGAAAGAAAATTCTCATTTCAAAAGCTTTAAGTTGGAAGAATGGACTAAGGTTGGATTTCTGAGTATACGACCTCGGAATTGGGATTTGAAAGATCCAACAGATTCGCATGATGATTTTGGACTGAGGCGTATGTTGGGATCGGGTTTTGGATGACCCGGAAGTGTTTTAGCGTCTATTGTGGAAGTTGGCATTTTGGAAGAATTCATAAATTTGGGTTGAGATGCATTTTCAATGTTATTGATGTTTGTTTGGGATTCCGAGTCTTCGCATAGCTCCGTATGGTGATTCTGCTATTGGGAGCGCATCTTGAAGTGGATTCGGGGGTCCGTAGGTCATTTTGGAGTCGTTTGGCGGAAGTTACAAATTTGAAGGTTTTGAGAAGGTTGACCGGAAGTGGACTTTTTGATGTCGGGGTCGGAATCCAATTCCAAAAGTTCGATTAGGTCCGTAATGTTGAATACGACTTGTGTACAAAATTTGAGGTCAATCGGACATGATTTGATATGTTTAGGTATTTAATATTGAAGTTTGAAATTCTAAAGTTCATTAAGCTTGAATTGCAGTGTGATTCGTGATTTAATATTGTTTGATGTGATTTCAAGGCTCAACAAAGTTCGTAATATGTTTTGGGACTGGTTGATTTGATTGGACGGGGTCCCGATGGCCCCGCATAAATTCCGGGAGGTGAACGGATCGAAAATGGAATTTGAGGAAGGGCTGGAGCGGCTGATGTTTGGTACAATCGCACCCGCACAATAAGGGCCACATGTGCGACAGACGCGAGTGCGGCGTGAGGCTAGCAGATTCTAAATTGGACCGAAGTTGGGGAGCTGCAGGTGCAGACGCTTGGGCACGTATGTGTGAGGCTGGAGGCCGCGAAAGCGGAAGCGGCACAAGTGCGATGGAGGCCGCAGAAGCGGATGCGCATTTGCAGGCGAGGTGATCGCAGATGCAGAAAGGGCTGGATATATGTAGAAATTTGGGATTTATAAGTTAAATACATGATTTATATACGGATTAAAGTATGGAGATATGTAGAAATTTGGGATTTTGAGAAAAATCTAGTGTAATGACCCGCCCGGTCATTCCGAGAGTAATATCCCCATTTTTCCCATTTCTGCTTCATTATATTTGTTTCAGCTTCATTATGTTGTGTTAGGTTGGTCGGCTCGGGTTCAAAGCGATTTTTTGAGAGAAATGAGACACTTAGTCTCTTACTTGGTTCAATAGTTGAAAAAGTCAACCGTAAGTTGACTTACTGGTAAACGACCTTAGAACGTAAATTTTATGGTTCGGATAGCTTCATTGGGTGATTTGGGACTTAGGAGTGTGTTCGGAATGTCATTCGGAGGTCCGGAGTAGATTTAGACTTGAATTGGCGAAATTGAGTTTTTTGCGATTTCTGGTTGGCAGTGAAAAATTAGTTATCGGGGTCGGAATGGCATTCTGGAAGTTTGAGCAGGTTCAAAGCATCATTTTGGACGTGTGTGCAAATTTTGAGGTCATTCAGACGTGTTTTGGTTGGTTTCGGCATCATTGGCGAATTTTAGAAATCTCTAAGTTCATAGGCTTGAATCCGATGTGATCTATGTGTTTTAGCGTTATTTTGGGTGTTTGAAAGCTCGACTAAGTCTGAATAAGGTTATGGTACTTGTTTGTGTTTTTGGTTGGGGTCTCGAGGGGCTCGGGATGATTTCGGATAGTCATCGAAAAGATTAAAGTTGGAAAATGCAGCTGAAGAAACTGTTGGTGGAATATTTCTGGTTAGGTCGCACCTGCGGAAGGGTGGCCGCAGGTGCGACGCCGTAGGTGCGGATTTTTGGCAGGTGCAAGGAAGTCTCTAGTGCGGAAAATGGTACTTTAAGTTGGACGCGCAGGTTCGCATCTGGGACCGCAGGTGCGAGCAATTGGCCGCAAGTGCGGAAATTCCTGGGCAGATCATATAAAAAGGGTCCTTAGAGAATTTTGGTCTTTCTTTCACCATTTTCATGCGGGTTTGAAGCTTTGGAGAGGGTTTTGAAGGAGGAAATCAAGAGGACTTTGTTGAGGTAAGATATTTGAACCTAAAACTTGTTTCTATGTGATTTTTGGACGGAAATAGAGTGAAATTAAGGGCAAAATCAGTGTGTGATTGGGGGTTAGGGCTTGGATAATTTGAGACTTTGATTGAGTAATTGAAGGGGCAATTGTGATCCGATTTTGATGTTCTTGGTATGTATAGAATCGTGGGAGGATAAGGATTCCAGTTTTGTGATTTTTATCAAATTTCGAGACGTGGGCCCGGGATTCGGGTTTGGCCAATTTCGGGAATAGTGCCTAATCTAATCTAATTTTGATAGAATTTAGGAGCCGATTCCAGGGGCAAGAGTATCGCAGAGTAGCTTTTCTGGCCGGTTTGAGGTAAGTATGATTGTAAACTTGTCCTGAGGGTATGAAACCCCGGACTTCATATTTTCTCACTATTTTTGGAGTGGCACACATGCCGGATGACGAGTGTGTGGCGTGCACTAATTGGGGATTCGGACTTGGTCCTTCCCGTGGCAAGTATTGAGTTGCGTATTTACTTTTAAATCATATGTTAAATCGTGTTTTCAGACTATTGTTATATATGGGCTATAAGTCATGTTTAGGGCCTTGTGCCGACCTGTTCAGACCCCCTGGGGGCTTTTACTGTTATTCCTCACTGTATTGACTTATGATTTACACTCAGTCATATTATGTTTAATTGATTTCGAAACTCAGCCTTATTTACACTATTCTGAGATATAAAATGATGTTTTTGGGTCGAGTACCCCGTTTTACTGATAGCTCGAGTGGCTTTTTGAGAGTTTCTGACTGAGTGAGGCCGAGGGCCTGATTGTGAGAATATGATATGCCACGAGGTGGCTTGATATTAGCGCTTGGGCTAAAGAGCCCCTCCGGAGTCTGTACACACCCCTAGTGAGCGCAGGTACCTACTAAGTGCGAGTGTCGAGTACCGAGCGCCGAGTGATTGGAAGGTATGAGTGACTATGAGGTCGTTCGAGGGGCTGATTATGAGTGACTGTGAGGTATGCCTGAGGGGCTGATTCTGAGTGATGTTACGCCCTAGCGGCAGTTTCTTATTCATATTTTTTCTTGAGATGCTACTTATGATCCATTTCATTTCTTACACAAAACTTTTTGGACATTTTACTGAAATTGTTGGAAATTATGATTTTTCAAAGGAGTTTTACTGAAATTAGCTTTTTAAGCGTGATGATTTAACGTATACGCTGCTGGAAAGAAAGACTATGGTTATTGTGAAATGATGATTTGACTTTATGTGTTTCTTACTGCTCAGACCTGATTTATTTTCATTACTACTGATTGGCGTACTCACATTACTCCATGCACCTTGTGTGCAGATCCAGGTGCTAGGGCAGAGTAAGATGTGTATCTGTTCTAGAGACTTCTCGGAGATTTTGCGAGGTAGCTGTACGCGTTCGGAACTCTACTCTCTCCTGCTTACTATATAGAGCTTATTTTCCAGAGTTGTATATTTTCTGTAAATGCTCATGGCCAGTGGCTCCGAAATCTTTGGGTTGTATTTAACTTTTGTGTAGCTGTATCTGTTTCAAAAATGATTAAATGAAACCTTTATGGATTATCAGTTTAATAATGATATAAATGAAAGATTCTTTACGCTTTGAGAGTTAATTTGGCTGGTCTAGTTCCATGATAGGCGCCTTTACGACTAGTTTAGATTTAGGGTCGTGACAAGTTGGTATCAAAGCACTAGGTTACATAGGACTCAACTGTCATGAGCAGGTTTAGTAAAGTCTTGTGGATCGGTACGAAGAGGTCTGTACTTATCTTCGAGAGGATGCAGAACCCTTAGCAAAATCTCACATTCTTGAATTCTTGTCGTGCGAATCCATTTTATTCAGCCAAAAGCGTAACTCTTGAATTCGTTCCATATATTCGAATGCGCACGTGAGCACTTGGTATCAGCTGTGCATCGATGTCTTGTGACTTCCATGGATGAGATATGATTTTAGCTTGTTGATAATGGTCCGTTATTGAGGACTTGAGGGCGGATTCTATTTATGACTTGAGTGCTGGGATTTTGAGTGTGGGAGCCGTGCATTTGGGGACTTATATGTCTGTTTGTGTTCTTATTGATGGGATTTGGTGACTAGATGACTACGTGGTCACTGTGATTTGATAGTTAGATGTGTTCAGATCGTTTGATTGTAATAAAAGGATTGACTGGAAATGTGGCAAGGACTATTGAGTGTTTGATTTCTGTCTCGGTTTGGCATATGGCTTTGAGTTGTGAGTGTATTGGAAGACCTCTCATGTTGTTTAGTTGTGGAGTGAAGCGGATCTTTCTGTTGTGTTGTGAGTTCCTGGTGATGTCTTTTGGGCTGACCTATGCCCCAATACCGTTCAGGTATTTGATTAACGGTGTATTCCAACCGTATTAGCACTCATTTTGATTGTATTCAATGATTGCATCCTGGCGTACTCACGTAGCCAGGAGGAGCATACTCAGCATTGAGGAGGGTATTATAGAAATTGATGGAGGAGAAGCTTTATGCAAGGTTCTTCAAATGTGAATTTTTGGCTCAGTTCAGTAGCATTCTTGGGGCACGTGGTGTCCCGTGAGGGTATTCAGGTGGTGACACGAGCGTGGAGAGAGCTTCTAGAAGCTCAAGATTTCTTTGACCACAACTCCAGTGTTAGTTCCTCCATCATCTTCAGTTTCTTATACCGTGTATTGTGATGCCTCGAGAGTAGGCGTTGGTTGTGTTTAGATGCAGAAGGATAAAGTGATTGCGTAATAGCTATGAGTGCCGAAAGGGTATAGAGAGAGATCATTTTGAGGCTAAGCAGGCGGGGCTATTTCTCGCGGGGTGTCCTGAGGTTGTGTGATCCTTATGTTGTTTTGTAGCAAGTTCTCTTTTACCAATAATTGATATATATTGCAATATGAGTGAAGATCGCTTGTGGAAGTTTGCATGACCATTCAATGGTGAATGCGAGATTTGCATACGGTTTGGGATATTAGACGGTTTGTGTCATATGAGCTTATGAAGGATATAATTGAATCTCACTACAGTATGGCGACAGTGATAGCGTATGGGAATTGTGAGTTATTGTTTGTTTTGATCGTGGGCTTTGAGCCAAGTGGGGGAGGTTGTTAATGATAAGTTTTGTCGACCCATGTCACTACATAGTTTTGAAGATTGACAAATGGCTGACCAGTTGAACCAGTTCCATCAAAGCACACATCTTGAACTGAATAGCTGGCACATGAGCCATATATGCATAGGAGATATTTGTAAATGTGAAATATAAATGAACCAAGATATTGTCTCCTAATACGAAAAGGTTGCAAACTCATGAAAAGATTGAAGTCGAATTCAGCAAGGAAAGTAACAAAAGAAAGGAAGTTGAGTTTGATACGAATTTGTTCACCCAGGCAGAGTTGAACTAGAATTGGACGACAAACTCAACAACTGACTCTATAAATACTCGATGCATTTATGTTGGAATTTTCAATGCACAAAAGCTGAAATGATTCAAAATCTGAAAGCAATGTTCCCAGAGTTATTTTGCTAGCAGAATCATTGTGCAATTCAAAGGCTACAGTTCAACTAGAAGAACCAGTTCCATCTGATTAATTATTGAGTCTAGTTGATTGTAGTAGGAGTTTTAATATTGTATCTTTTCAGCTTTCATAGAAGCAATTCTAATAGGTACACATTGTTCAAGTTAGAGTTAACTTGAAGCTTTTATATATTAGATAGGGGCTAGTTACTACAAAGGGATTAGAGTTAGTCCTAGGATTACAAAAGAGTTTAGTTTGTAAGTCCGTTTGGCTCAGAGTTTTAGTGAAGTGTTTGAGCAAATCCTATTGAGGAGTAGGTCATGGTTTTTTCACCTTTTGAGCCATGTGTTTTCCACGTAAAACTCTCTGTGTTTTTACTTTACTGCTTCTAATATTCCGCAACAGTAGAAGTAAGTATATCAAGAAGAACCAGGTTCTTCTGGTTAGACAGCACTTCAAAAATTGGGTACCTCACAATTAACTTATATGTGGTATTGACGTCTAAAACAACAATTGGTATCAGAGCAGGTTATCCTTGAAAGGCTAACACCTTTGAGAAGATCAAGATGAGTGCATCACCTTGGAATTTGGAAGGTCAATCAACTGCAAGGCCTCCACCCTTCAATAGCCAGTATTACTCTTGGTGGAAAAACAGGATGAAGGACCACCTGATTGGGGAAGACTATGAACTCTGGGACATAGTCGCTGATGGTCCTCTAGCTACCATGATCAAGATTGCTGAAGGTAGAGCTGATTGCACTGCTGAGGATCTGATGAAATGGGAGAAGAATGCAAAGGCCAAAAAGTGTCTAGTGTGTGGACTAGGTCCAGACGACTACAGTAGAATCCAAAGTTGCACCACTTCCAAAGAGATCTGAGATACCATGCAAGTAGCCCATGAAGGAACACCTCAGGTAAATAGGTCAAGAGGTACTCTACTATACTCTCAGTATGAAAACTTCACTATGAAAGAAGGAGACACTGTCCAAGTGATGTACACAAGGTTCACAACCTTGACTAATGAACTGAAGTCTCTTGGAAGAGTCATTCTTGAAGATGAAAGGGTGAGAAGATCCTAACAAGGGTCTTGCCTATTTCCCGGGAAAACAAAATCACTGCTAGATGAGCTGATTGGAAACCTCACTGCCTATGAACTGAGAAGGCAGACAATGAAGATGGATGGTACATAGAAGGAGAGGAGTCTAGCACTAAGAATCACTGAGGGGGCAGATCTAGAGGATGATGAGATGGCCATGATCACCAAAGAATTCAGAAACTTTTTCATGAGGAAGAAGGGCATCTCTAGAGGAGGAAACTACAACAAAGAAAAAGCCCCAGAAAGGACAACCAACGAGGGATGCTATAAATGCGGTAAGACTGACCATCTCATCAAAAACTGTCCTCCATGGGAAATATAATGGAAAAAGGAGAGATATGAAAGAAGGATCAGGAAGAAGGAACATGTCCAACCCAAGAAAACAACAACAAAGACTATAATGTCTGCTTGGGGGGGAAGTTCAGATGAGGAATCACGAGATGGGGAGACTGAAGATTAGGCGCTCATGACAATTGGAGAATCTGATGAGGAATCACATGAAGAACCAGAGGTAAGTATCTCCCATCTTAAAAACAAAGTAAAGTTCCTATCTAAGGAAAAACTCTCTGAGTTGCTACTTGATTTTATAGATGATTCTGAGGAAACAACAAAAGAGAAGGGTCAACTATCTAAAGAATGTGTAGTTCTAAAAGCAAAGTGCATGATCCTGGAAATCAGAGTTAATGAATCTGAAAAGAAAAACACTGACTTGTTGAACCATGTTCATCCACTTGAAAATGAGATTCTAGAACTAAAATCTGAAAACTTACAGTTAAAGCTAGGATCCAGTAAAAAGGTTGTTGATTATTCTCATATCATGTTAGAAGAAAACGTGGGAAAACTAAAAGATAAGATTTATGCCAAGGATGAACATATAAGAACTCTTGATGAAGCAAAGTCAAACATGAATTAGATCGAACTTGTAAATGGAATAAATCCTCTAATGCCCTAATATGGCTTTAAGAGAATCGTAGTAGCAACAGGAGAGTGATTGGATTTGGAAGTCAATTGCCCAAATGGGATCCCAAAAGCAAGTATCTCACTCTCCATGAGAATAAAATCTGCACCAATTGTGGTAAGACTGGGCACTACAAATATGAGTGTACTGCAAAAGAGCAGGCCAGTCAAAGAAATGAGAGGTTTGTAAAAAGGAAAAACTAGCTACCAAATTAGGCCATGAAAAATTTGATTCATCAATTCTCTCATAGAAAATGACCCAAACTAGTTTGGGTTCTAAAGACTAACCCCTAATTCTTTTGTAGGTTCAACTGAGATGAGGTAGTCAAATTTGGTATTTGGATAGTGGCTGCTCAAAGCATATGACCGGGAACATGGAACAGTTCCTTTCACTTGAAAGTCTCAAAGGAGGAAATGTCTCCTTTGGAAACGGAAAGAAAGGTGAAATCATGGTTGCTTTTACTTCCACAAAATATTTTGTGATTAACCTGCTTACTGACAAAATTGTTTTGCAGGAAAAAAGAATGAATAACATCTATGTGATAGACTTGTCCACATTATCTGAAAATGAACTCACTTGCCTAAGTGTGTTGGACATTGATCCCCTCCTGTGGAAAAAACGACTTGGTCATGCGAGTCTAACTCAGCTAAACAAACTAGTCTCTAAGGACTTAGTGGTAGGACTTCCTAACATTAAGTTCAAGGAGGAAAAAGTTTCTGAGGCATGTGACAAGGGATTATTCAAGGTTCACTTGGATCTATGTGGTCTTATGAGAACTCCGGAGTAGAGGTGGTAAGAGATATGTCATGGTGCTAGTTGATGATTATTCAAGGTTCACTTTGATCTATGTGGTCTTATGAGAACTCCGGAGTAGAGGTGGTAAGAGATATGTCATGGTGCTAGTTGATGATTATTCAAGGTTCACTTGGACCTTATTCCTGGCATCTAAGGATGAACCATTTGATATTTTCACCTCATTTGTCAAGAAAACTCAAAATAAATTAGGACATCAACTAGCATCAATAAGATCTGACCATGGTACTGAATTTGAGAATGCTAAGTTTGCTGAGTTCTGTGATGAACATGGTGTTAATCATAAATTTTCTGCTACTAGAACCCCACAGCAAAATTGGGTTGTTGAAAGGAAAAACATAACTCTTGAAGACATGGCAAGAACCATGCTTGTATCTAGCAAACTACCTCACAACTTCTAGGCTGAAGCAATAAACACTGGTTGTTACATAATCAATATATGCATGACCAGACCTCTGGTAGAGAAAACTCCCTATGAATTACTTAAAGGGAGAAGCCCAACATATCCCACTTTAGGGCTTTTGGATACAAGTGTTTTTTGCATCATAATAACAAATATTCCCTAGGAAAATTTGACCCCAGAAGTGATGAGGGAGTATTATTGGGATATTCATCACATATCAAAGCTTACAAAGTGTATAATAAAAGAACTATATGTGTAGAAGAAAGTATACATGTTGTCTTTGATGAAACTAACATTCTTGCTGAGAGACAGGAACCTGAAGATAAGGAGCTTGGACTGGTAAGAAGCAGTGATCACATTGAAGCAAGCATGGAAGGTGGAACAGGTGATGGACCAGGTTCAACTACCCCAAGCATCATGACAGGGGAAATTCAACATATGCAACCTGGCCCTGATCCTGCTCCAAAACAACAAGACACCATGGAATCATCTAGGAATGAATAGATGGTACTTAAACCACACAGATATCAGAGTTCTCACCCTCTTGAGAACATCATAACATATTTGGCATCCGAAATCAAAACAAGATCATCCTTGAAAAATCTGTGTGCCTTTGATGCCTTTCTATCCATGATCGAACCAAATAACATTGGGGAAGCCCTACAAGATGCTGATTGGGTAAATACCATGAAAGAAGAGCTGAATTAGTTTGAAAGAAGTCAAGTATGGCACTTGGTAACCATGCCACTATACGAATCAGTGATTGGTACCAAGTGGTTCATCAGGAACAAGCTCGATGAGGATGGAACTGTTACAAGGAATAAGGCAAGATTAGTTGTTCAAGGGTTAGTCAAGAAGAAGGAATTGACTATGATGAGACCTTTGCCCCAACGGCAAGACTGGAGGCAATCACACTTCTTATAGAATTTGTTGCACACATGGAATTAACTCTTCATCAGATGGATGTTAAGAGCGCCTTTCTCAATGGCTATCTAAAGGAAGATGTATTTGTCGAGTAGCCTCCAGGTTTTGAAAGCAAGGAGTCATCTGACCACGTATACAAACTCGACAAGGCTCTAAATGGTCTCAAACAAGCACCAAGATCATGGTATGAACGATTATCAAAATTCCTGCTAAAACATGGGTACAAACGAGGAAAAATTGACAGTACGTTGTTCTTAATGGGAAAAGGGTAAGGATCTCCTGGTTGTGCAAATATATGTGGATTATATTATATTTGGGGCGACTTCTGAAAAATTGAGCAAGGAATTTGCTATGCTAATGGGAAGTGAGTTTGAGATGAGTATAATGGGTGAGCTAAACTTTTTCCTAGGCTTGCAAATTAAGCTAAACCCAAATGGAACAATGATCCACCAACAAAAGTATGTGAAAGAATTGCTCAAGTAGTTTAAAATTGAAGACTCAAAAGAAATAGACACTCCCATAGCCACAACTACAAAATTGGATGTGCATGAACCCGGTTCATCTGTACAGAGGGATGATTGGGTCTCTATTATATCTCACTGCCAGCAAACCTGATATTGTGTTTAGTATGGGATTGTGTGCTAGGTTTCAGGAAAATCCAAAGGAGTCCCACCTCATTGCAGCGAAAAGAATTTTGAGATATCTAAAAGGCACCACTGGTTTATGTCTTTGTTATCCTAAAGGTATTAATTTCGACCTTGTAGGATATGGTGATGCTGATTATGCAGGTTTCCTGGTTGACAGGAAAAGTAATTCAGGCATGACTCACTTTTTGGGCTCATGCCTTGTCTATTGGGCCACCAAGAAATAAATTCTAGTAGCCTTGTCTACTGCTCAGGCTGAATATGTGGCTGCAGCCTAATGCTGTCCCCAGTTGCTATGGATCAAGCAACAACTCATGGATTTTGGTACTGATGTGGGATGAATTCCTATTTTATGTGATAATACTAGTGCTATTAGTATGACGAAGAACCCGTTTCATCACAAGAGGACTAAGCACATAGATGTTAGACACCATTTTCTTAAGGGATAACTATGAAAAGGAATGATCTCAATCGAATTTGTGCTACTGATCATCAAATTGCCTATATACTCACTAAACACTTAGTAGGAAGAATTTTTAGCGAAACAGACTGGAATTAGGGATGATTAAGATCACCTTATTAAAAAAATATAAAAAAAAAAAAAAACTGAAAAAAGGAAAAAAAATTTCTTTTTTTTGGCTAGAAAATTTATTTAGGTACTTAGTCATATTAATAATTACTCAGCATCATGTCTTTATTTCCATACTCTTTTGCCATGTATTAATCTGATTGAGGCAAGTTAAAGATTTCTAACAGGATGAACCTGGTTCATCCATGCTGATTCATCTGACTGACGAGGTACGTACTCTTCTCCATATATTAATTAAATTACAGTCATACATGAGCAGGATTCTTTCCATAATTGGTTCAAATTCAAATACTTCGTGCTTACCTAAATTGAAATTTCAGGAAGTCCAGTCTTCACTTAATTAGCCTAGTTTTAGGGTGAAATTAAATGTCTAATCAATATCAGTCCTTCGGCCACTAGGCCTTTACTTGAGTACACATTCTGCATGTTGAAATCTCCCTAGTCACATCTTATAAAAGGTCATCATTACTCTTCTCTTGATAAAGCAACCGTCGAACCAAGTTCAACTCATTCTACACAAATCAAAATTGATTACTCGCCTTTTCTTCCTAACAATACATAATCACGTCTTCACCACCACCCGCTTATTCTTCTAATTAATCACCTAATCTTGATTACGATGGAGGAAATTCTGAATTCGTATCAATTTCTCAATCTGTATACAGTTCTCAATCACCAGAAATTTCATCAACCCCTAAAAATACACCCATTCCTGAACCCACTCCAAACCCTATTCCTGCCCCCAAGAATCGTCGTGTCAAAGTTCTTGCCCAGAAATCTGTTACGTCTTGGAGTAGGGCAAAATTCTTGGAGGATCTTATTAAAGAGACAAAGGTTCTAAGTCAGATTCATCCAGTGAATCTTTTAAATCAGCCAACAAGGAAGACGCACCTGGTTCAACCAGTTCTGAGAAAGGTAATCCTGAAATAAATTTTGAATTTGCCTCTGCTGATAAAAGGCTCGTGTTGGTTGGGTCTGTTATTGATGTTGAAGTTCCTAAAAGGAAGAGGGTGGTAGAAAAGAAAGAATTCTTGAGAAAGAGGGAAAAGAAGTTGAGTGGGGATCTAGGGAGGATGGTACCACGATGGTTATCTGTGGTCCCATTCCTGAAACTATTGGAGAAAACATCACAGATTTAGGGGAAGCATAGTGGAGGAGGCTGTAGCAGTTCTTGCAAGTCTGAAAAAAGGAACAGATGAACCTGTTTCATCTAGGGAAGAAACATTGGCTGAAAGGCTGAAGAAACTGGGGGATTCCTATAACCCCAAGAAAATGAGGACTCAAAAGTCCAAGAAGGCAACTCACCTAGTTCCTTCAAAGAAAAGAAAAGTTTCTGAAGCTGCTGATGTTCCTTCTCCAAAATTAAAGGCTACTCATAGCATTGTGAGAGATGAAGAAGAGAAATTGGAAAAGGCTTTGAATGAGAGCAAGAAGAAGAGGGCAGCAAAGGGAAAAGATAAAGTTGGAGAGCCTGTTGAGGCTATTAAGATTGAAGAGAAGACGTTGGACCTGGTCCAACAGGAGGAGCAGCCTGCTCGAGGTGTGGCTGGGATACCAAAACCCACAAAGGCTAAGGCTTCTTCAAAGAAGTCAGCTAGAATGTCTGTCATACCAACAAGATCTGTTAAGAGGACCAGGGCCAAGCCAAAGAAAGTGAAAATTGTTGAGANAGGATCTAAAGGAGCCTAGAATGCAATATCTGCTGGAAACTCTGGAGGTGCAGGGCTGGAAGGACATGGTCCTCGCATGGAAGGTAGTCTGGTAAGGGATGAGTTGGTAGAATTCATGGGAAATGCCATTGCCAAGGAAGGCAGGGTCACCTCCATGAGGGCTATGAGGACTACACAAGGAAAAGATGGCCTTGTCTAGATGCGATGGCCTCAGCAATCAACATCACCAGATTCTTCAATGATAATGATAAAGAGATTGAGCCCAGGCCGGTCTACAAGAGTGAAATGAAGCCAGAGCACAAGTTATTCTTCAAGTTCGTCACCAAGTTCTTACAGCCCAGACAAGAAAGAAGGCACATTGCAAATTATATGGATCTGACCTTGATGGAGTGCCTGTACAGGGGAAAGCAAATCAATTGGTCGGCTTTCATCATCTAACTCTTGGACAGAGTTATGAATGGAACCAAAGCACACGCAATTCTATATGGCGTTATTCTGACAGCAGTGCTTGTACATTTTGGGGTTCCAGTGAAGAATGCTGAGATGGCTACTACCAAAGACTATTTTTCGAAGGAAACTTCGCTGACATGTGACTACAATATCAATGTTCCCGTGGATGAATCTGGTTCATCTAGGAAGCAACCAGTCAACAACAAAGTTAGAACTCTTGTGCAGGAAAGCGAGATCAAGGATATGGAGATCCTTCATTTGAAGTCTCGTGTGATTGAGGTTGAAGCTGAGCGGGATGCTCTTAGGGTTGAATTAGCAAAGGAGAAAGAAAAGAACGAGGGTGTTCTTAAGAAGATGCTTTCTCTCCTACAATCAAAGACCACAACCTCCTCTGCACCTTCCCATCCTTAGGCTATCTAGAGCTACCCCATAACGATTGACGTGCCCAGTTCGGGATGTGTTTCTGTCTTTTTAGACTTGTTTCTATTTTTACTCTATTTTTTGCTCATGGTTGGTTTGTTTTTGTTTTTCTATTTGGTGGTTGATAATCGTTACTAATCAATGGATTTTGCTTCTAGTTGTTGACTTGTCTCAATTTCTTATTTAGCTTACATTTACTGATTTCTTGTATTGATTAATAATGCTTTGCACCTGCAGTTGCCTCAATGGCCATGAATAATAATTAATAAATCTGGTTAGTGTATCATTTTGCAAACTATTAGATGATGCCAAAAGGGGGAAGATATGTGCTGAACTTTCTAAAAAAAAAATTTGTAGTGATATTTATAACCTAATGAACCTTGTTTCTTTATGATAAATGCTTCAAAGTGTTTGAGTTGTATACAAGGAGAAGCACAAAGTTTGTCATCATCAAAAAGGGGGAATTTGTTGACCCATGTCATTGCATAGTTTTGAAGATTGAAAAATGGCTAACCAGTTGAACCAGATCCAGCAGAGCACACATCTTGAACAGAATAGCTGGCACATGAACCGTATATGCATAGGAGATATTTGTGAATTTGAAATATCAATGAACCAAGAGATTGTCTCCTAATGCGAAAAGCTTGCAAACTGATGAGAAGATTGAAGTCGAATTCAGCAAGGAAAATAACAAAAGAAAGGAAGTTGAGTTTGATACGAATTTGTTCACCTAGGTAGAGTTGGACTACAATTGGACGACAAGCTCAACAACTGACTCTATAAATACTCAATGTATCTCTGTTGGAATTCTCAATGCACAAAAGCTGAAGTGATACAAAATTCGAAAGCAACGTTCCTAGAGTTATTTTGCTAGCAGAATCATTGTGCGATTCAAAGGCTACAGTTCAACTAGAAGAACTAGTTCCATCTGATTAATTATTGAGTCTAGTTGATTGTAGTAGGTGTTTTATTATTGTATATTTTAAGCTTTCATAGAAGCAATTGTAATAGGTACGCATTGTTCAAGTTAGAGTTAACTTGAAGCTTGTAGAAATTAGCTAGGGGCTAGTTACTACAAAGCGATTAGAGTTAGTCCTAGGATTACAAAAAAGTTTATTTTCTAAGTCCGTTTGGCTCAGAGTTTTAGTGAAGTGTTTGAGCAAATCCTACTGAGGAGTAGGTCATGGTTTTTTCACCTTTTGAGGCAGGTTTTTTCAACGTAAAAATCTATGTGTTTTTACTTTACTGATTTTAATATTCCACAACGGTAGAAGTAAGTACATCAATAAGAAACAGGTTCTTCCAGTTAGACCGCACTAGAAAAATTGGGTACCTCATAATTAACTTATATAATTATGTGGTATTGACGTCTAAAACATCAAGTTGATTGCACGATTATGTGTTGTATTGGTCGGTTCGAGGTATATTGGTAAACCAGATATGACCTGCAGAGGTGGAGTCTGGGAACGACTCGAGTAATTGAAATTCTTCGATACAAGTTGTAATGTACTCTATGGGTTGGTGAGTTCTATTGAATAATTGAGTTGTAATTGTAAAAGGTGTAGTGGGTGCAGTGTATGAATTTGCTTGTTTCTTCAAGTGTGTGGACTACTTTCCTAGTATGTTGCTGTGCAAACGGGGTCAGGTCATTTTGTCTACTTGATTGGTGTAATCGAGATTTGTGTAGAGTGGATGAATCTCGAGAATGGATTTGGCGGTTTCAAGGTTAAATATAGAAATTGAGAATCTTCGAGGTGTGTTTTGGGCTAGAACTGAGATTTACGTTGGAGGGTGTCAAGACTTGTGGAATTTCTACATTATCATGGATTGTACATATCAGTATAAGGAAGGTGAAAGTAATGACTTTAGATTCGCAGGAAGTCTCTTCAGGGTAAGCACTATGAATGTTGTACTTTTGGGGATATTTGAGAGAGTATTCATCGGCTTATGAGCCTTAGACGGTGTGGTTTTATGCTTGGGTCTTGTGCGGTGAGTCTGGGTTGAGGATTGCGGTATTATGGCAAGTAGAAGTATTAATTCGAAGGTAATTCATAAGGAACTTGGATAAATAGAACAGCTTGGTAGTATATCGGATCGGCAAAGTAAGGTATATGATCAGTTCTTTGGGCGCTTATGAGGTAATGAGTTTCTACGTGTGATTCGTGGAAATGCTCTTCGATTTTGACGGCATGCATAGCTTGGTTGAGTGGAAGGATTCGATCATGTCGGTTCGGTGTTGTACAAATGGGATTCCGAGAGTTCTTGATAATTTCTACCACGGTTAGAGATGTATATTCTCTACTGGCGTGAGGAGCAGGTGATGTGTAATAATTTTTCTTGTAAACGGGATCAAATGGAAAGTTCTAGGCTAGTTGGGTACGTAGTTTCTTGTGGCTCGGAAGGGAGCATGAAGTTCTCATATTCATCAATGCCATGGCGGATGCGGTATTTTGTGTATAGTGGGGATTTGCATATGTGAGGTCACGGTTCGGTTATGGAAGGAAGTTTAGCACTAGCAGTTGATGCGTGGCTAGAATTCATGCTTTAACACGTTATATGCCGTACATTTTATGTGCGTTAATGATAAAAATACACTTTTTATGTGCATAATGGAGTCTATTTCATGTGTAGGTGAATTGGAGATTGAAGCCGAGCTAAATGGATGCAAATACATCGAAAATACTCTCAAGAGGCGAAGAGGAGTGCACCGGGAGATAGCCGGGCATTTGAGCCTTAAGGCCAGACCCAGCCTGGCGTTAGCCAGGCGTCAAAGACCAAACGCTAGCCCCAGCCTGGCGTTATCCAGGCACCAGGGCCCAAGTGCCAGCCTTGGCCAGGCGTTTGGCCTATAACGCCTGGCCCCTTATCCGGTCAAATGTGAGTTTTGAAGAGTTTTAAGTGTTTCCTGGTTGGAATAGAAGTCTCCTACACATTTAGGGTATATCCCAACATATAAATAGACCCAAAAACACAACTTGAAAGGAAAGAAAGCCATTGAAGTGAAGAAAAACCTGTGGATTACTACTCAGTGAAGCAAACATTGATTT
>ML324087.1:0-19721 GCA_005239505.1 Nicotiana paniculata
AATATTGAATTTGACACATAATTACTAATGTTAATTTGGTGTCACTGGGCCTCAAAATATCGAGACCGAAACCCATATATATATATATATATATATATATACACACACACACATACATACACATATAAAATTAGTACAATAAATTATTTATAAAACATGAATTAAAATTATAAAACAAATACATAAAATTATAAAAATATTGAATTTGACACATAATTACTAATGTTAATTTGGTGCCACTGGGCCTCAAAATATCGAGCCCGGAATCCACACACACACACACACACACATATATATATATATATATATATATACATATAAAATTTGTACAATAAATTATTTATAAAACATGAATTAAAATTATAAAACAAATACATAAAATTATAAAAATATTAAATTTGACACATAATTACTAATGTTAATCTGGTGCGACTGGGCCTCAAAATATCGAGCCCGGAACCCAAATATATAAATATATTATTGATAGTTTGGTGCTACTGGGATTCAAATAACGAGCCTGGAACCCAAATATATAAATATATTATTGATAGTTTGGTGCTACTGGGATTCAAATAACGAGCCTGGAACCCATATGTTTAAATTTTGTATAACTATAAAAATTGTTTAGCTCAAAAAATTAATATTAAATATATAGATAAAATACAAATAATGTTGTTTTAATTTACACTGGACGACATGGACCCGATGATACATCCCGACCCTCTGACGTTGGATCTATTAGCCCTACAGCCCGAGCATAGATCTGAGTATATATGGGACGGACAGTTGCTTACGCAGACTTTCCGGGCCAGGAGAGTGGAGTACATGTGGGAGTTTTTGAATGATAGAGCTTTACATCCCCGCGTGGTCCATTACCTGGAGGATTTAGGATTTTATCGGATTATTAGGATTGGCTGGATACAGCTCGACTGGGATTTGATCACGGCGTTGATTAAGCGGTGGCGACCGGAGACGCACACTTTCCACTTGCCCATCGGCGAGGCCACCATCACCCTTCAGGACACCGAGATTCTATATGGCCTGCTAGCTGATGGCTTGCCAGTTTTGATGTTATCTAACATGAGATATTATCAGCGGCAAGCCTATTGGGATTATCTGGAGAGGCTCACTGGTTTCAGGCCTGTGGACCAGGCGGTCGGGTATGGGTCCAGCCGTCTGCAGTTGACCTCCATTATAGCGCACCTGGAGGAGATCCACCATACTATCACTGACGAGTCAGAGGAGGTGGATGTGGTACGATATACGAGGATGTTATTCCTCGTTATACTAGGTGGGTTATTCGCGAACACTTAGGGGAACCTAGTGAGCCTTCATTTTCTGTACCATATTGATGCGTTCGAGACTACATCCATGTACAGCTGGGGTGCTGCTGTCCTTTCATTCCTGTACAGGCATTTGTGACGGGCTTCTATTGGCACACAGAGAGACGTTTGTGGCTTTCTGCCATTTCTGCAGGTGACAACATATTCAAATAATATGTCCATTAGTTGCAATTCTACCTAGTTATAGTTATTCTTATACTTTAAATCAACTTTCTATGCTAGGTTTGGGCCTGGGAGCGATTTCTGCAGTTTCAGCCACCTCTACCACAACTACCAGCTAATGTAGAGATTCCAGAGCTTCAACTAGCCTGGAGGTGGGGTGTGCGTCGTGCTCTTGCACGAGATTATGATGCCCATCATAATCTCCCCCTCTGCAGGGATGTTTTGGATCTGCTGAACGACGCACAGGTGAATATCTAAATAAACTTACCTGTATAGATTAACGTAGTTATGCGCCTACTAACGGTTTGTGTTCTTATTTGATAGTTCATCTGGACGCCGTACAATGATAATGTGTTAGATACCCTGCCAGCGTATTGCAGGTTTGGCTGACAGATTTGGATGTCTTCTACCCCGCTCGTATGCCTCGATATTGTTAAGCATCATGCCTCCGAGAGGGTATGTCGTCAGTTTGGCCTGCCGCAGCCTATACCGAGTCCGCCTACATGGCATGCCAGACACTTTGAGAGGGATGATCGGTCCAGGGTGGACGACACATTTACGGCATGGCTTGGAGAGCAGTTGTGTATTTGGGACAGGCGAGGTGAGTTGATCCCACCTCCCCAGTTTTGTTATATTCAGAATTATATGGCATGGTACCGTACTGTTACCCGAATTATTGTCG
This sequence comes from Nicotiana paniculata, assembly GCA_005239505.1. Taxonomy (NCBI): domain Eukaryota; kingdom Viridiplantae; phylum Streptophyta; class Magnoliopsida; order Solanales; family Solanaceae; genus Nicotiana; species Nicotiana paniculata. The sequence continues at coordinate 2,188 of ML324087.1, forward strand.
GGAACCCAGTTCATCTACCACACGGTCTCTACGTCCCATACGCCGGGAGACACGAGGCCCTGGTATGTTTTCTGTTATGATTAATTATATACCTGTAATTTTGTGCCAAATATGTAGTTTATATTTTTTACTTTGTACAAGCGATTGGATTGCATAACGTCTATCACATGGGGCAGCAGATGCAGAGTTATGTCCACGATCCTATGGTCATGCAGCAGTATAGTCGGCGATTCATGGATATGGCTACTCAGACACTGCAGCGAGCCTGATCGGATCAGCGTTTGGCACACGAGGCTGATTATATAGACCCAACGCAGTACAAGAGAGGTCGTGGTATCCCACGGCCTCGTGGTTCCCGACGAGCTGGTGGTGCCGGGCGACGTGGTCGTGGGAGGAAAGGAGGTGGTCCCCAGCTAGGGGGCATTGAGGCTCCTACGGATGATGTTGATGATGATATGGCAGGTGGCATGGATGGGACGGACATGCCGTCTTACAGCCATGGAATTTATCCCACTCAAGTGCCCTCGCAGATGACCCCATCGGGTCAATTAATCATCACGGGATCGGGTATTCAAGGGGAGTATTGGGGTAGGTACTTCCCAGGCCCGTCTACCATTGACGAGGAACGATCGACCCGAGATTTGTATAGTGGGTGCCGACTGAGTTATGGATCCACATCACATGCGCAGGTATGCGTTTATTAGTATTGAATTTGAATTTGTTTTGATTGTATTTTATTTGTTTCCTTTAACTTTATTAATTTCCTTTTTGAAGGCTTCATGCGATGTTGCGACAGATGACTATATTTAGGATCCAGACACGATGATGATGGTAAGAAAATATAAATTGTTGTGAATTGTTATGTAATTTTCTATGCTAAGTTTTATATTATAGCATTCTACTGGACCTGACAACACCGCCGATACATGTCATCATGCGCTGCATCCGGCTATAAGGAGACGATTTGATGATGATGATCCCGATAGCGTACCTCGGCCGACGGGAATGATGTGCCTCAGACCAGCGGCTACATTGAGGCACACCGGTTGCGAGACACATTGATTCGGCCTTCTTTCACTTTTTTTTTATTATGGCGTAAACAATATTTTTTTATACATTAATAACAATATTTAATAGAATATGACCATTAATTATTTTAGTTCTCATTTCGTTTGATAGTTTCATATAACAACATAAGCGCTAAAACTTAATTTCCACTTCAATTAAAATAAAATTTAGTACAACAAAGAAGGAAAACAATACTACAGCACAAGCACAAATATTGTTGTAGGCTGCTAACATAATAAAAATACATAAAATATGAAAATACAGTAAACACATACATGTAAGTGTTTAGCCTCGGCTGCCATTTATCCTCCGCTCTAACCAATTAAATCGTTCTTCCAACTGTTCTTTTTCTTCTTCAACCTCTTTAAGTTTCGCCTTCACCTCCACAAGTTCCCATTTATATTTGTTTTTCTGTTCCTTTTCGGCTTCACAAGTCCATTCTGCTTTCCATTTTTCTCGTCCTACCTCCTTCCGTTTATCCCTCAAGTCTGAAATAATTCTATTGCCTTCTCTTTCACGTTCCTCTTGTGTTGTACGCAAATTATTAAGATAATGTACTTGTTTTCTGTAGCATTGCTGATAACATGAGGAGTCAACCCATTCCTCACAATCACACATAGGTTCGTTGGGATCTTTGTAAAACTGATTCAAAAAATTCCAGTAGCGACGTCCACGTTCACCATCGTCCCAAAAAAATTGCATCAAGCATGCTTTTCCACACTTGCATTTTGGTGCACGAAGAGGTTGAGCCATTAGTGAAATATTTGCTTTTAGTAAAAAAAAACCTTACCTTTAAATGAAATATTTGTTTTTAGTAAATTTTGAGCATACAAATTAACTGGAATGAGCCCGTTATTTATACGCGAGACAACACATACATAACGTAGTGGTAAGTCGCGCTAAATACATAACGTACTATCCAACAACGCTATATTTTGCGTCTTAAATTTTATGATGTTGACAGGACGACTTTATGTCAGCTGGTCAGCTTTTTCAGTTAGACAAGACAACACACACATAACGTAGTGGTAAGTCGCGCTAAATACATAACTTACTATCCAACGACGCCTATATTTTGTGTCTTAAATTTGATCATGTTGACAGGACGACTTTATGTCAGCTGGTCAGCTTTTTCAGTTAGACAAGACAACACACACATAACGTAGTGGTAAGTCGCGCTAAATACATAACGTACTATCCAACGACGCTATATTTTGCGTCTTAAATTTGATGATGTTGACAGCACGACTTTATGTCAGCTAATCAGCTTTTTCAGTTAGACAAAACAACAAACACATTGATTCAACCTTCTTTGACTTTTTTTTGTATTTGGTGTAAATAATATTTTTATTTACATTAACAACAATATTTAACTGTGCCGTTAGTACATATAATTATACTAATATATAATTTAAATCGGTAATATGGGAAAGTACAAATCGTAATTAACAAGCATAATTTTATTTCATAAATCTTGGATCATATTACATAGACATAAAATTATTACAACATCAACTCAAGGGTAGTTATATACACTAGAATAACACCCCCACGATTAGTTTTTCCACACAAACCAACTTAAGTACATTTACGTCGGTCGTGTCCTGTTTATGAGTATATACCACATTTGCGCACATAAACGGTATCACTAACATCCATTTGGTTGCGTATGCTCGTTCTCTTCTGCACCTGTATTTTACGCAAATATGACTTGTTACACACCATTTTAAATGGTTCCGGAGGCCAAAAATGCTCAGCACCCACTGGCTGCAACTGACCACTATAAGTGTTTAGGTACTTGACAACACTATATTGTTGATCAACATAGTTGGTATCCCCAAAACTAATACGTTGAAAGCACTTGATGGCATGTGAGCAAGGCATGTGGTATATGTACCATTTCCCACAAGAGCATAACCTTGATGATTCATTATACCCCCGATTTTGATGGATAGCGGTGCGAACTTCAAAAATATTTCTTTCGTTATCATACTGCAAAAATGAATGCCAATGTGCTCGCCGTCTGTATTTCTCAAATCTCTGCATCGGCACTGGCATAAATTCAACACCCCTTTCCATCAATTTCATTGTAGCTGCATACCGTTCAACAAACCTCTTCGCCATCTACTTTAACGACATTCGCACCATGGCTGTGACGCGTAATCCTCTTGCCGACTTCAATAACCCGTTGAAGGACTCTGACACATTTGTAGTAAGAACTCCCCATCGTCTGCCACCATCCCCATGCAAAGTCCACTTTTCAGGTTATGTCGCATTAGCCAATAATAGGCTGCCTTGTCTTCTTGCCTAATAGATTCCATATGCCTCCGAAATTTGTGTTGTTGGTGGTCTGTTGCTGCCATCCATATCAAATCATGTATATCCTTCTTGGGATATACCTTCTGGAAATTGGCCTTAAAGTGCTTCACACAGTAACGATGATATGCGTAAGGCTCTTGCCATGCAGGCAAGTTGTCCACAGAACTTAATATACCACCATGACGATCAGATCTTAGACATATACCTGAACGCTGTTTCACAACGTGCTCTTTCAAGTGGTTCAAAAACATCGTCCACGTCTCTTTGCTTTCATTGGCACAAAAAGCAAAATCCAGAGGAAATATCTGGCCATTAGCATCCACTGCCACGGCTATCAACAGCTTGATATCGTACTTTCCATAGACATGAGTTCCGTCTATGGATATTACGGGCCGGCAATGCGAAAAACCATCAATTGCTGGAGTAAACGCCCAAAACACGTAATTGAATATGTATTCTGGTATTCCAAAACTCCGCTCAAGCTTCCATTCAACGACCGTCCCGAGATTAAAGTGTTGCAGTGCGGCCATGTACTTTGGTAGAGCTGTAAAATATTTATCCCAGTTACCGTAGACAATTTCAAATGCTCGTTTGCGCCCGAGAAATGCCTTTCTTTGTGTAATGGCATGGCCATATTCCTGGTGGACTGATGTAATGCACTCTTTGATTTTATACCTTATGGACGCTTCGATGTGTGGAATAAGTACAAGAGAAATCAAGTCAATATCCAAGTTGAAGTGATTACCGTTGAATGTGTCCATTTCACATGTGTGGATGGGAATGTATTTACCCACTTTCCACATACCTGTCTTCTTCTTGGACGCACGCAACATCCAAGGACATGTCCAAAACCACCTGCGGCAAACAACCTTGTATACATCCGGACTTGATTCCATTACCTGCATCTCACGACACTCTTTTACGTTGTTCATTTTACAAATCATGCTTACACGCACTTTATCGGGGAAAAGCATACCCTTTGCAGTCACCGTTGGTCTAGACTCATCCCACATTGCTGCCCGTATTTCATCAAAATCCCTTGTGAGAGATTCCACATCCCGCACGCTTGGCAATTTATCAATGTAATGAATCTCCCTTGAATGAAACGACACTTCAGACTCGTACACTCTTCGTCTAGGTGAGGGTCTCTTCAAATCTGGTCCTTCCCCCTCATCCTCATCATCACCATCCTCACGAGGAAAGGGTGTCTCGTCTCCGGATTCATCGACATTGTTTTCGTAATCACTATTATGTTCCTCACTCTGTGCATCAGCCAGATCCCGATGTAATACGTCATTTTCGGGCAATTGAGTGAGTACGAGTGGTTCAACTTGCTCGTTTTCACTGCACAACCAAAAATAATATAAGCTACTGAAATTAATAAATACTTTTCATGTAGCTATATAACTTGACTTACGAGTCGTAATGTGATGAAATTCCATGATGGACGTTTTCAATTGGGTGATGACTACCGGATGAGCCACTTGTAAAATTCATATTCGGCCGTTACCCCCTATTTAATATATGAGCGTTAATACAAATTCAATACACTAAAAATATACATAATTAACAGAAATCACAACATAAATTTACCACTCGCCTTGTGAATGTTGGAAAGCATGATAGAAATTATTTTCTCCCTCCTCATTCCCCGGCGGTGATAAGTTTAAATCAAAGAAAAGTCTTTCATCCGGTACTTGTCCGACAAAAACTGCTCCAGAATAACCACCTGATGACTGGGGGTATCTCTACTACGCACAACTTCGTGTTTTGGAACGTCTACAACCTTCACGTACATCTCCAACATTGTGATTAAAAGAAATTCCCGGTATTCATCCAGAGTCCTCAGAAAATAACTCAAGTTTCATCATCGTCGATGTTAAACTCCGAGTAAAAAGCAACCCCTTGCGAAGTGACGGAATACAGATATCGTCCGGTTACTTTAAGTAACACTGAACGTTTGCTCGCACCCATTTTTTTTGCATAACAACGATATCAACTTATCGTACTCCATGGTTAGTGGAAATTTAACATGACACTGCGCAGGTAAATTATAGCCCACAGAGTTATTCTCCATCACAACCTCACCCCCTCCCCCAATATAATGAAACTCTTATTCTACGCTCTTCAGACATAATGAACAAATGTTTGAGAATTTTAACAACAATAAACATTTGATCAAGAGTTAAAAAAATTTTGTGATTGAATGAAATGCAATTCTAACCGCTTTATATAGAATGGCTGGTCGGAGATTTTTTTTTTTCAATTGTATAGCGCCAAAGCAGTGGGCACTATACACTTTTTGAATTATTAGTGGGCCCAGGAAGCAGGTATAGCGCCACAGTGCAAGGCGCTATACAGAAAAGACGTATAACGCCGGGCATTATGGTTATACCCACTGTCAGATTTTAGTATGTATAACGCCACAATATGTGGCCCTATACACTAACGGCACAGTTACCGTTAGTGTATAGCGCCACATAGTGTGGCGTTATATATAGTCCCGTACTTTTTTTTTTTTTTTTTTTTACTTATTTTCGTTCTATTTGTCAAATTTGACCACAATTGGGTTCCATGCCCTATACAATTCCATAATCATAAATATTTAAGGATCCGTGTAAAGTCAAACTTTATGGACACAAGTTAAAATTATTACAGTGAGATGATGCTCGCATTTATTGGAAAGAAAAATACGATTGCGACTTGATATCAAATATCACATCACATACAGGGAAACTTTCTTTATAACAAAAACTATGTCATGATTAGCAAGTCCAAGGTACAAATCCTATGGTGTAGATTTTGCACTAGCCTAACTTGTAACATCCGTCCCTCTAGCTGCGAGTCCGAAACTTTTCTAATGCCTTTTTGGAAAAAAATACGTTTTTACTACTAAAAAAAAGTTACATAAATAACTAAAACGTAGTATAGTACTGCGTTTTACTTTAACAGAAAGTTAGTCGTTAAAGTAAAACGCAATACTATATTGCGTATCATTAGATTTTTTTTTTTAAGGGTAACGTTTCCCTTATTAATTTGGGCCCACCTATATTTAATTAAAGGGAAATGCAGTACAATACTGCGTTTAAGGAAAACGCAGTATTATACTGTGTTTCCCTTAAATAAATTAAAGCCTTTCTTCTTCCCCAAGACAACGACTTCTGCTCATCTCCCATTAAAAAACAACCCCTGCTCCACTGATGGTTCCCCCCCCCCCCCCCNAATTTGGGCCCCACCCGTCACCCAGAAAGCAAAGAGTGTAAGTCCCGCACCCAAGACAAGCTTTGGATTCCTTCATTCGGGTGCAAAAATTTGATTTGAATCAATTTCAAAATATTTAAATCGAGGTATTTCGATTTTGTTATTGTTGAAACTCGTATAGTACATGCATATTTGTATTGTGAATATGTTTCCATGTTAATTTGTGTTATGTTTGTGTTTAAATTTGTATCTTATTTATACCCGGATTGATTTATTAGCTTTGGGACAAAAAAATGTTAAAATTTAATAAATAATTTGTATTGTTAATGTTATGTTTTTATTTGGTTAAATAATAAATAAATATTATTTATTTAGTTTGTTGTTCATATTTGTATGTTATGTTTGTTGTTTTTATATGTAATAGTAACCTTTTAGAGTAGTAAAATAAAGAGCATTTTAGCATAGTAAAATATAGAGCCTTTTAGTGTAGTAAAATATAGAGCCTTTTAGCGTAAGAAAATGTAGAGCCTTTTAGCGTAAGAAAATATAGAGCCTTTTAGCGTAGAGTCTCTGTAGTTTAAGTATGTAGTAACTGCAATCTCTATCCAATTACACTTTACAAAATTAATTATTTAATTTATAAAAATAAACTTACAAAAGTAACAAATTAATATATGTTGTCAAATTAACTCAAATATCGAGGCTGGAACTCATACATAATTACTCAGTCCAATTCAATAATTAATTATTTAATTTATTAAATTAACAAAATTGTAAAATGCTGAAATTGACACGCATAATAATTAAAGATAACTTGGAGCTATCGGGCGTCAAATATCGAGCCTGGAACTCATAGATAATTACTCAGTCTAATTCATTAATTTTTAATTTAATCCCTTAAACTAATAAAATTCTAAAAATGCTGAAATTGACACGTATTATAATTAAGGATACTGCATTTTTCGGGCCTCAATTATCCAGCCTGAAACCCATACATAATTATTCAGTCCAATCCAATAATTTTTAATTTAGTTTATTAAACTAAAAATTTCTAAAAATGGTTGAAATTGACACGCATAATAATTAAGGATAACTTGGTACTACCGGGCCTCAAATATCGAGCCTGGAACCCATACATAATTATTAATTCCAATTCAAGAATTTTTAATTTAATTTATTAAACTAACAAAATTCTAAAAATATTGAAATTGACACGCATAATAATTAAAGATAGCTTGGTGCTACAGGGCCTAAAAAATCGAGCATGGAGCCCATACATAATTATTAATTCCAATTCAAGAATTTTTAATTTAATTTATTAAACTAACAAAATTCTAAAAATATTGAAATTGACACGCATAATAATTAAAGATAGCTTGGTGCTACAGGGCCTAAAAAATCGAGCATGGAGCCCATACATAATTATTAATTCCAATTCAAGAATTTTTAATTTAATTTATTAAACTAACAAAATTCTAATAATGTTGAAATTGACACGCATAATAATTAAGGATAGCTTGGTGCTACCGACCTAAATAATCGAGCCCGGAACCCATACATCATTATTAAGTCCAATTCAATAATTTTTAATTTAATTTATTAAACTAACAAAATACTAAAGATGTTGAAATTGAGACGCATAATAATTAAGGATAGCTTGGTGCTACCGAGCCTAAAAAATCGAGCTCGGAACCCATACATAATTATTAATTCCAATTCAGGAATTTTTAATTTAATTTATTAAACTAACAAAATTCTAAAAATGTTGAAATTGACACGCATAATAATTAAGGATAACTTGGTGCTACCGGACCTCAAATATCGAGCCTGGAATCTATAGATAATTATTAAGTTCAATATTAAAAATAATTATTTAATTTATTAAACTAACACACACAATGAATTTTCTTTAAATTATAGTAGACGACATGGACTTTTCGCCTGCGCATCCTGGACCTGCCGAGGATCAACTATTGGTGTTGCAGGGCGACCATAGGTCCTCCTTTGTATGGGAGGGACATCTATCGGATTAACCTCTTCGCGCCAGGAGACCTGACGATTTGTGGGAGTTCATGGTGGAGCATAATTTCCATGCCCCCGTAGTCGCGCGCCTACAGGCTACGGGCTTCATTACGATTTTTCGGATTGGGAGGATGCAGATTGATTGGTCGCTCATCACGGCTTGGTAGAGCGGTGGCGACCAGAGACACACACATTTCACTTTCCCACTAGAGAGGCCACCATCACGCTGGAGGATGTTCAGGTGCTGTACGGGCTGCGCGTAGATGGACGGGCCATGGCACTGCCCAGTACATTAGATCCATGACGCGTGGACAATATTTGGATATGATGGGGCAGTTTACTGGTTATAGACCTCAGGGTGACATTGTACATGCTCGATTGGGCAGTCACGTTGCTTTGTCAGCCATCAGAGATCATATGGCGTTTTTGCACCCAGACATTACCGGAGAGACGGAGGATCTCCATATTGAGAGGTTCACGAGGTTGGCGCTGCTCCTACTTTTCGGGGGTGTCTTGTTCCCGAACACTTCGGGGAGTCTGGTGAGTATGCGCTTCCTCCATCATCTGCAGTAGCTGGATGATTTACCCCTGTACAAGTGGGGTGTTGTTGTTCTCGCATACCTGTATAGGTGCATGTGCAGGGCGAGCATCGGCCCAACGGTATACATATGTGGTTTTCTGCCCCTCCTACAGGTGACAACATTTTCGAATACTCTGTTCATTACTCCGAATTCTATATGGTCGAAATGACTCATAAATTTTACGTCAACCTTTTATCTTAGGTTTGGGCCTGGCAGCGGATCATGCCGTTGAAGCCACCTCTACCACCACTAGATCCTGGTGAGGCTTATCCATTTATCCCTCTAGATTCTAGGTGGGTTCTCCAGCGTGGGAACTACCGAGGGACCGATGCTCATCATAATCTCCCCCTTGTCAGGGATGTGTTAGATATACTAGTGGTCGGACATGTAAATATGTACCCACACTTACTTGTTATAAATTGAGTTGTGTTGCGCATACTCACTTTTATGTTATTATTTGGTAGTTCATCTGGACGCCATACAACGACGAGTTGCTAGCTTAGATGCCCGATTATTGCTCAATCGACCGACTGCTTTAGAGCACCTCCATCCCGATGATCTTCTTCGATATGGATGAGTATCATGCCACAGAGCGTGTGCTCAGTTTCATCGTCCCCAGCCTATACCGGGGGAGCCTTTATGGGTCCCTACACACTATCAGTGGGATGACCGTGTCAGGGTGGACGATATATATATAGGATGGCTAGAGCAGCAGGTCCATATTTGGGAGCAGCGAAGTGACCATATTCCGCCACCACCTTCATTTACCCAGGAGGCCACTATTCAGCTGTATACGTCATGGTACCGCCGTCACACCCGACTGATGATCGGGAACCCCATTCATGTACTTGGCGAGCGCTACAGACCATACGTCGGGAGGCACGAGTCACTAGTATGTTTTTGTCGCTTATTAATATCTTATATTTGTGATATAGAGTTATTTTCTTAATATATTAAGTGTTTCACAGGCTATTGGGTATCACCTGGTCTACCAGTTGGGACAGGAGACGCAGCAGCATACCGACAATGCTGCACTCGTTGAGTATGGCCGGCAGGTAGCAGATCTGGCTCGTCGGACCCTGTTTCAAGCGAGAGATGGTGCAAGGTTGGATCACGAGGCTCAGTATGCGCCAGAGAACTACCATTGGGGTAGGGCTGTCCCACGAGATAGAGGTAGGGCACGAGGGAGGGGTGCCCCACGGGGTCGCGGGGAATGACCAGGAGATGGTCCCCAATAAGGGGGCATTGGGGCACCTGTCGACCCACCTGTTGAGGGACATGATGAGGATTTTCGAGATGAGTCTCTTGGAGATGATCAACCGGGTTATATACCTCAGGTAGATGAGCCTTCCAGCAGCATGTCGTCGTACAACCTTCAGCTATCTCTGCCAGCATCGCAGGTCACCCCGTCAGGAGCATTGTCGATCACGGGTACATTCGACGGGAATGTAGACCAGTACTTTGCATGCCCATCTACCGCATTTGAGGATCGGCCGGCCCGGGACATGGATGGCGGGCGCAGGTTGAGTTATGCCTCATCCCCGACGTTTGATGCGGATCTACCACATGCGCAGGTATGTTTGTATTACTGTAAAATTTCAATTTGTTTTCTTTTCCTTAACGAGCCACCATTAGTTAATTTTTAACTTTCTTATGAAGGCTTCGTCCCAGCCCATCTTTGACCAATACATGCTTTGATGAGGACACCGCAGATGTATATACTCAGGAGGCCGACGAGACCACGGTGAGAAAATGTTTTTTGACTTAAAACGTACAATACAAATATACTTTTTCACATGCTAAGATTAGTACTTGTTTTGTAGGTTGCTGACGGCCCGACGACTTATTCTTCTGATCCTACCAGCTGTGGTGTCGATGCTGCTGCACATCCTCACATAAAGAGGCGGCTTGATGATAATGATCCAGATAGTGTACCCGGGCGACAAGGGATGCGACTCAGGCCAGCAGCAGCACTGAAGCACATAGGCTTCGGGACTCATTGATTTACTTATGTTTTTACTTTGTGTAAATAGTGCATTATGTAAATAATGGTAACAATTAATTTTTAACAACAATTTTATTTTAATTGCGTTTGGACAACAATTTTTACTTTAACAGTACAACACAAACACAAACACGGCAAACCTAACACAAAAACAAATAATAGAACTAATGAAAACACTTGACAAAGGAAACATAAAGATACACTACAACGCTCAAACGTACATGCCATTGTTTAGTCACTACCGCCTAGTATTCTCTGCTTCATCCACTCGAGCTTGTTTTCCAACTTTTTTTTCTCTTCTTCCACCTCCTTGAGTTTCGCCTTCAACTCTGTAATTTCTTGTTTGGATTGGCGCTCTCTGTCCCACTGGCCCGTACACACATCATGAAGATGATACAACTTGTCTTTGTAATATTCCTGCTCACATGGTTCATCAATCCATACCTTAAAATTGCATGTAGGTACGCCGGGTTGCCTATAAAACATGTTCATACACGCCCAGTAGCGGCGTCCAGCTTCTTCCCAACAATCGTACATCATGCTTTTGATTCCACAGTCGCACTTTAGACAGTAAAGGGGTTGTCGAGACATTTCTTACAGAGAAACTTTGGTTTTATGGAAATATTTGCCATAGGTTGATGTTAAGCGCAGAAAATAACTAGAATGCATTCGTTATTTATAGGCAAGATTTCACATATAACGTAGTATGATACCACGCTTTACATACACGTAAAATGTAGTATTATACCACTCTTTGCACATTAAATTTCTCTGAAACAACACAGGTTTTTCACATGGTTTTCAGCTTTTTCAGAACGACAAGACAACTCAACAAAGCGTAGTATTATACTGTGCTTTTCATATTACATTTTTTTGGTAGGAAACAACCATTTCACATGCGTCTCCAGCTTTTTCAGAATGACAAGACAACTCCATAAAACGTAGTACTATACCACGCTTTAAGTATTAAATTTTTCTGCAAGAAAACAACTTTTTCACATGGTTTTCAGCTTTTTCAGAACGACATGACAACTCAACAAAACGTAGTATTATACCACGCTTTAAGTATTAAATTTTTATGCAAGAAAACAACTTTTTCACATGGTTTTCAGCATTTTCAGAATGACATGACAACTCAACAAAACGTAGTATTATACCACGCTTTAAGTATTAAATTTTGCAAGAAAACAGCTTTTTCACATGATTTTCCAGCTTTTTCAGAACGACAAGACAACTCCATAAAACGTAGTACTATACCACGCTTTAAGTATTAAATTTAACAAAAACAAACAGTAGAACTAATGAAAACACTTGACAAGGGAAACATAAAGATACACTAGTATGCTTAACACGTCCAAGCCATTGTTTAGTCACGACCGCGTGCTACTATTTGCTCCAACCACTGGAGTTGGTCTTCCAGCTTTTTTTTTCTCTTCTTCTACCTCATTGAGTTTCGCCTTCAACTCATCAATTTCTTGGTTGGTTCGGCGCTCGTGTATCGCTTGCCTCGTACAAGTAATATGAAGATCATAAATTCTTTCTTTGTAGTACTCTGGGTTATATGGTTCATCCATCCATACCTCAAATTCACATGTAGACTTGTCGGGTTTCTCGTCCTCCTTGTTCATACATGCCCAGTAGCAGCGTCCACCATCTGGCCACCATTTGTACAAACTGTATTTTTCTCCGCAATAGAACCTTGGGACATAAACGCGTTGTTCAGACATTTCTTAAAGAGAAACTTTGGTTATTGTTAAGCGCAAAACATAAGTAGCATGCGCCCGTTATTTATAGTCAAGATTTCACACAAAATGTAGTATTATACCACGCTTTACATATTGAAGTTAAACGACATGACAACTCAACAAAACGTAGTATTATACCACGCTTTACATATTAAAGTTATTCTGCAACAAAACAGGTTTTTCACATAGTTTTCAGCTTTTTTTCAGAACGACATGACAACTCAACAAAATGTAGTATTATACCAAGCTTTACATATTAAAGTTATTCTGCAACAAAACATGTTTTTCACATGGTTTTCAGCTTTTTCAGAACGGCATGACAACTCAACAAAACGTAGTATTATACCACGCTTTACATATTAAAGTTATTCTGCAATTAAAAAACTTTTTCTTCAGTCATTCTAGCTTTTGAGAACGACAATACAATAGATAAAACGTATTATTGTACCACGCTTTACATATTAGACTTATTTTTTAATACGTAATTTTTTTTATTCCACATTCTTGGTCTTCTTTACTAACACAAATAAGTTTAATATTTGAACAACCATATCAAAACGTCACGTTAAAAAATAAGATATAACAAGATTATGGAACATAATTTTATTTGATATATATTGCAACATACACAAGTATAGACACATATTAAAAAAAACAAAACCAAATCAAAAGACTAGGGGTATCCTTGATAGTTGGGTACATTCGACGAACTTGCACCAGGAGCTGGATTACCACCACCACTCACACCACCTGAAGGACATTCACGATGGTCATGTCCTGCTGCGAGCATATGCCACATTTACGCGCATAAACGGTGTCACCAACATCCATTTGATTATGTATACGCGTTCTCTTTTTCACTTGTATCTTGCGCAAATAGTCCTTGTTACATACCATCTTAAAAGGTTCCAGTGGACAATAATTTTCAGCACCTAATGGGTCTACGTATGCAGCAACACTGTATTGCCTATCAATATAGTTGGTTGCCCCAAAACCAACTTCTTGAAAGCACTTCAACGCATGTGCGCACGTCATGTGGTAGATACATGAACAAAACCTTCTGGCTTCATTCACCGTCTATAGATTATTCCCACGGTGTCCGCGGATAACGATCTTAACTTCAAAACACCCCGGTCATGATCGTACTGTAGAAATGAACGCCAATGTGCTCGCCTCCTGTACCTTTCAAATCTTCTTATGGGTATTGGCATAAATTAAACACCCCTGTCCAACAATGCCGATGCAGCTCTATGCCTTTCAACTAACCTCTCTGCACTCTGTTTGAATATCATGCGGACCATGGCAGTGACATGCAGTCCACGGGCAGACTTCAACAAGCCGTTGAATGACTCCGACACGTTTGTAGTGATGGCTCCCCATCGTCTGCCGCCATCAGCATGCAATGTCCACATGTGAAGCTCATGTCCCATCAACCAAGTATAGGCTCATGGATCTATCTACCGGATCGCTTCCAAATACCTGAACGCTGTTTGACAACGTGCTGCTTCAAGTGGTTCAAAAAAAGCGTCCTTGTCTCTTCACTTTCGTTGGCACAAATGGCAAAAGCTAGTGGAAATATTTGGCCGTTGGCATCAACTGCAACTGCAATCAAAATCTTAATATCATAGTTTCCATAGACATGAGTACCGTCTATGAAAATTACAGGACGACAATGCACAAAACCATCAATTGCTGCTTTAAATGACCAGAACACATAGTTGAAAATATATTCGGGTCTGTCCAAACTATGCTCACGCCTCCATTCAACAACAGTGTCGGGGTTAAGTGTTGCAGTGCGGCCATGTACATGGGCAGATTTGAAAAAGACTTATCCCATTCGCCATAAATAAGTTCAAAGGCACGTTTGCGACCGAGATATGCCTTTCTTTTGGTTATAGTACAACCATACTCTTGGTGGAGGGATGTAATACATTCCTTAATCTTAAATCTAATGGACACTTCCAAATATGGAATCAAGACAAGAGAAATAAAGTCCACATCCAGGTTGAAGTGATTCTCATTGAATGTGTCCATTTCACATCTGTGGGTGCTAATAAATTTACCCACTTTCCACAAACTTGATTTCTTCTTGCTGGCACGCAACATCCAGTGACAACCTATAAAGTCTCTACGTCATACAGCCTTGTATACCTCCATAGTTGACTCACTTACTATCATCTCACATCACTCTCTTATATTGTAGATTTTTACAACCCTAATTATCGAGCTTTGTTGGGGAAATACATGCCCTTTGCCAAAACAGCTGGTCTAGACTCATCCCACATAGCTGATCGAATTTCGTCATCATCCCTTGTGAGGGCATCCACGTTCGACATACTTGGCAAATTATCAAGGTAGGGAATATTCCGCTCATGAAATGCCACGTGGGACTCGTACACTCTTGGTCTAGAGGGAGGTGGAGGAGCATGCTCCATCGTCAACTCAGGTTCAACATGCACTTCCTCCTCATCATGGAAGGGTGTGTCATCTCCAGACTCATCCGCATTGTTTTCGTAATCACTATCATCTTCCTGACTCTGCGCATCTGCCAACTCACGAATCAATACATCGTCAATGGGAAACTGTGTGAGGTCAGGAACATCAAGAAGCTCATTTTCACTACACAAAAAGAACAAAATGATAAGTTACCCAACTAGATAAATACTTTAGATATAGCTATATCACTTTACTGTCTTGACGTTTCATGATGGATATTTTTTTGTTGGTGATGACTCCCGGATGGACCACCATGGTCATAACTAAGGGTGGGGTCATAACCTGTAAAATTCATATCCGGACGGTACCCCCTATGAAAAATATGAGTGTTAATACAAATACAATTAAAACATAAAATAAACATCGCTAAAGCATAGAAAAATTGAAGTTTACCAGTCGTCTTGTGTATTATATAAAGGCAAAAAATTATTTTGTGGCTGCTCATTCGTCGGTGGTGACAAGTTTAAATCAAGGCAAGCTTTTTCACCGACAATCTGTCCGACAAAAACTGCTCCGGAATAACCACCCGATGACTGGGGGTTATTCCTACTATGCACGCCCTCATTATTGGCAAAGTCTTCCACCTTGACGTACATTTTCAATAATTTTATTACAATAAATTCTTTGTATTCATCCGAAATCCGCAAAAAATCTCTAAGAGTTTCATCATCTTCGATGTTAAACTCAGAGTAATAAGCAAACTCTTGTGGAGTCACTGAATACGGAAATCTACCGGTTACTTTAAGGTTAACCAAACGCTTCCTCACACTCATTTTTTTACGTAACAACGATATCAATTTATCGTACCCCATTGTAAGCGGCAATTTAACATGACACTGTGGAGGTGAGCTATACCTCACAGAGTTATTCTCCAGCATAATCTCACCCCCCAAATATAATAAAACCCTTATTTTTTGCTCTTCAGACATTGTAAAAAAATGATTGATAAGAAGAAGAGAGAAGTATGAACAGAAGTTTGAAGGAAAGTATTGAATGGATTTTCTTAAAATTCAAACGCCTTTAAATAAGCTTGGGGTGCAGAATTTTTTTTATGTAAAACGCAGTACAATACCACATTTTATGTATTTGAATTATTGGTATGTCAGTTATCCGCAGAACACTTATTTGTGGGCCCAATTTTTAAAGCAAAATGTAGTACAATACTGCGTTTATGTTAAACGCAGTATTGTACTGCGTTTTGCATTAAAAAAAAATTCAAGCAGGTTCTACAGAAGTGGGCCCAAATTAATAAGGAAAACGCAGTATTATACTGCATTTAAGTAAAACGCAGTATAGTACTGTGTTTCCCTTAATTTTTTTTTTTAATGATACGCAATATAGTACTACGTTTTACTTTAACGACTAACTTTCTGTTAAAGTAAAACGCAGCACTATACTACGTTTTATTTATTTATGTAACTTTTTTTTTAGTAGTAGAAACGTGCCTTTTGCCCAAAAAGGCATTAGAAAAGTTTCGGACTTCTCCAACTGCTCTTTCTTCTTTTCTAATAAGAGTTCATCATTAACCAAAAGAATTATACTAGGATCTTCGCTCCTCAATCCATTATTCAAATAACTCGACTTTCGAAAATATAGTATAATATCCGTCCCTCCAGCTGCTTTTTCTTCTTTTCTAATAAGAGTTCATCATTAAACAAAAAAGTTATACTAGCATCTTCGTTACTCAATCTATTATTCAGATAACTCGAGTTTCGAAAATATAGAAACACCTTAACAACTGAATCTTTAAAGGGAAATTTTGACCTTCAAAAGCTTTCCATAAAGACAAACAAGGGAAAGAAAGAGAATTCTCTATAACATGTCCCTTTACATGCCTTCTTGTAGAAAAAATATAGGCTTACAAACAACATCACCATGTCATGAATCGTTGGAGAAGGAGAGACTCGTAGTAGAACTTCTCTTGTGGTTTTCTAGATCTCTAATCTGGGAAGATTCTTCAATGAGTTCTTTGAGTTCCTAAAAAGAAAATATAGGTCGACTAGTTCACAGTGACTTTATGCTGACCCCTTGCCCCAACTTTTTCCTATCCTTACCCCACGTCTCCCCTCCTCTATCCCCCACCCCCTCCACCCCCCC